>CAJQZJ010000727.1:3546487-3557175 GCA_907164525.1 Lophiomys imhausi | reverse complement strand
TGTGTGTGTGTGTGTGTGTGTGTGTGTGTGTGTGTGTGTGAGTTTATGTATATGGGTGTGTGTCCTAGATTCAATTAATTTACTAACATGTTTATTTTTGTTGTTTTCAGTAAAAAAAAAAAAAAATTGTAATTCTGGGCTAGTAAGTAGATCAACGAGTGAAAAGACCCTGCCGTCCAGCCTGACTAACCTGTAATCTGAATTTATCCTTGAGATCCATAAGATGGGAGAAGAAAAACAGATCCACCAATTGCCCACTGACTTCTACAATGGGCCTTGGAATACATAAACACAAATGTACATGCATATGCATACACACAGACACACAGACAGACCCACACACGTACACACACAAACACACACACACACACACACACACACACACACACACACACACACATATTAGCAAATTGGCATCCTGTATCTTTTCAGTGGGGATGAAAAATTGCTGTGCAACCACTAAGGAAATATGCATACAGGTTTCACATAAAAATAAGCTTTACCAAAATTGATACTACTATATTATATAGGAATACTGCTGTTTGTTTATTTATTAAAAATAGTTTACATCAGAAAGTCAGATGATTGTGTACACTCTCATACACCTTAAAGCACTGATAAAAATATGGAAACAGCCAATGTACTCTTAGATGTATAAATGGCATAAAAGAAACTTGTGTAAATATATAATAAAATGTCATTCAGTCTTAAATGAAACCATGTATGACATTACTGTGTATTTGAAGCTTAAGATTATATGAATTGTAGTATTAAATGTTCACATTAAGCCAATTACCAAAGAACATGATTCCAGTAGCAAATGGTTTTAAAGAGTCTGTCTCATACCTTATACATTTCATAAAAGAGGGTCAAATGTTTGTTGTGAGAAGCTGGCAGAGAAGGAGATGGAGAGTTTCTAAAAAGAACACATAAAGCTCTAACTACACAAGATGAATAAGTTCTTAGTATCCATTGTGCACTATTTACTCTTAGTGAAGACTGTGTTATATATTTAAAGTTCTGTTAAAATGGTAAAGTTCACTTTAGTACCACAATGATACACACACACACACACACACACACACACACACACACACACACACGTCACATTTTAAACTATACTAGCTGAAAACTATATGCACTCAAAACCTTTCTTGGCAACAAGTATCTGAAAGTTGTCACTGAATTTTGCAACACAGCAGGATGCTGTCAGAAATTTTATTAATAGACAAGAACCAGAGAAGTGAATCAGAAATCACAGCATGTCCTCTTGAAGGCCAACAATCTGACATCCTTGTTATATTAAACTCCAGGAGAAGCTAAAGGCTTATAAAAGGAGGATACTGTTTGCTAGAGAATACATGAAACTAGGATTCGCCATATAAGACTTATCCTCCGAGACATTTCCCCTGTGTCTTTTAGTCAATGATAAAAGCACGTCAGCTTTGAAGTAACATGTATAATTGTAACTAAATGAATTATATATATATATGCATATATGTATATGTATATATATATATATATAACAATAGTTCTTAGTTGAAACGTATGAAAAAAAGAATAAGAAAAAACATGAAAATAAGTTACAGTCTATGGTAGTTAAGTTTTTGTAAAGAGAGGATGTATGTTCATTAATCATGATAGAGTGATTGGAATTAAACACAACTTCATTGTTGATGGACAATAGAAGCTATTAATGTAGAGTATGTACAGTCATCATTTCTGTTCTAGGAAATGAACAAAAAGCAGGAGGCAAATGCAACCCAATAACAAAACAAGTGAATTTGTGAGGCACAGCTAGAAACCACTGTGTATTTAGTGGTGTCCATTATTAAATATAGAGTTTACAGTCACACATTAAATAGCTTCTGTTCCATTAAATTCATTGAAATTACACTGCTAAAAACATGTTTCAGTGGTACTACAGAGCTGAAAAGTGTAAAACTAAACATTGAAAAAGTACAAATAATGAGGCCACAATTATTCTTATTGTTTTTTATTGTATTTATTGTTATAAGAAAAAGAGCCTTTTATTGGACCAAATGGGGGAGCTGTTAGGAGGGAAGATACACCTTAAAAACAAAAGCAGATAGGAGGGTGTGGGAAAAGAGGGTAGGAGGGTGGAACTGGGAGAAGGAGGGAGGGGACAATGATTGAGATGTAACTTGAAGAAAGGAATGAATGTAAAAAATAAATAAATAAAAATTTTAAAAGAATGTATTAAAAAAGACAAAAAAAGAAAGAAAAGAGTAACTAAGTCATCAACTGGATAAAGAGATATGCATACACTGTATGGATGACATTGAAAAGTAGTTTATTTTTTCTTTAATTCTTTTGTTTCTACTATCAGGTAGAACATGTCAGACAGTGACTTCTCTCTCTCTCTTTCTTCATTTTTTCTGTCTGAATGTCTTTCTTCCTTTACTCCTTTTTACATCTTTTGAGATTATACTACAATTATATCATTCCTCCTCTTTCCTTTTCTACCTCCAGCATTTACCGTGTAACTATCATTTTGCTTTCACTCAAAGTTATGATCACACTCTCTTTCATTTCTGTTATACATAGATGCTTAAGTTGGGCAAATAGTATCTGTTCAGCCTGTATATTATTATATATATGTCTTCAGGGCTGTTGGTTTACTATTGGATATTAAGTTGGTATGCTCTTCCCTGGGGATGACTATTTCTTCTGCTCTCACTTTTCCTAATTTGACTTTGAGTCTTTGTCTAGGGTTAAAGCCTCATTTATTAACATCATTGCCTGTGATATTTTAATCATAAATATAGCAGAAAATCTCTGTATTTATATGAAATATGATAGATTTGAATGCTGTCAATGAGTTTTTGGTTCATATTATAGCTTATATTTTATTAGGTTTTGTAGTTAAAATATTATACTACTCTCTTTCCCATTATTTACCCACTTTTTTCTATGTTCCCTCCCTTTCAAATTGATTGGCTATTTTTGTTTATTAGTGTTTGTGTATGGGGGTGTTGTATATATCAATAAATAAATGCAACCCTAATCTATTTAATGTGTGACTTGTGTATTTCAGAGTGACTACTTATTGGGTAATCAGTGGTCCCACTCTTGGGAGTGACTTATTTTCCCTTTATGCACAGTCATTAGCTGCCTCTAATTCCTTTTCTAGAGGTAGACCACCATGAGATTCCAACATCCTGAGTTAACATATCTTGATATGTTCATGATATTATCATTGTTCAGATATTCTTTAGTCAGTCATATTGTTGACATATCTTGGGTGAAGTTTCCTTGTCATTTCCAGGAGAAATGTCATTTCACAACATACTTTCTGGTTCACTTGCTTTTCCAAACTTTCTCTTCTTTTTTCATGTTCATTGAGCCTTAGGCTCAGGAGTTTTATTATAGTTGTTTCTATGGGAGCTAATTTCCACACAATCAGTAGATTTCTGCACATGGCCAGTTGTAGTTTTCTGTAATGGTCTTCATTTCTGTCAAGAGAAACTTTTTTGATTACAGATGAAAGCTGCACTTATCTGTGGGTATAAAAATAAGTCTTGTAATATACTCAAGAATTGTGTTTGTCAAGTAAAGTGGTAGTAGTAAGTTCTTTTATTACATTTAGGACATTAATAGCTCCAGGTTGCCTAAATTTCTAGTACTGGAGACTGTTTATTTCCTACTGAGTGGCCCTTATGTTCAATTCGACAACTGTTGGTTACCACCCATATATAAGTGCGGCTATTGCATCTTTAGGGATATTCACCATCTTAGTCATCGCTGCATTTCTGATATCACAGTTGGGTAGGATTGATGATTGTTTCTCTAAGTTAGCAGAGTACATGCCACTTATTCTGCCTAAGGGATTTTAAAGATATCTAAATTGAATTTTATGGTTTCTGTGTCTAAAGTATAGTTCATTCAGCAATAAAGATTTACATTTAAGCTCTGAATGGTAACTAAGTGCAACTGCATAATTCTATGTTGCTTTGTGCTTAAGAAAGTTGTACTATACTAAATAAAAATACTTGAACAGAAGTTTTTCCTGATTGTTCTTGAAAATGTTTATTAGACAATCTATGACTTTTTAAAATTAGGCAATAATTCAGAAAATTATTGTAGCATTTCTTTTATTTGTATTTAAGATAAAACTAGGGATGGAGAAATATGATCAATAAAATAAAACAAAAAGAATTCACCTGGGTATTTTTGATACAAAAGTTACAAAGAAAATTAACATGAATGCTGAAACTCTACTAACTTACAATATAATGTTCATATAATAATACAATGGAGAACATTTAAGTGCTTTTCTGTTCTTCTCAATTATATATGTATATTTATATGTATATTTATATGTATGTAAATATGCATTGATATAATAATACAATAATATTTGTACTATGTTTACAATATATAATGCTATACATATACTGTATAAATTATTATATGTAAATATATTTATGCACGTCTGCAGTGGTGGGTGGGAATATGGCAAGGGAGGAATTTGAAAGGAAAAACCAAAATCAGAGCATAATGTATGAAAAAAGTCTATTTTTTATACATTTTATAAAAAATAAAACAGCTGGTTGTAGTGGCACATGCCGGTAGGATTTGCTGAAGGAGGCAGAGGCAGGAGGATCACGAGTTCAAGGCCAGCCTGGGCTACCCATTTTTGTAGGGAGGGGATTGTGATTGAGATGTAACTTGAAGAAATAAAAAAATAAATTATTAAAAAAATAAAACTATGACATTAAAATGTATATGGAAGTCATGCCTCCTAAAAGAAAAGTACTTACAGCTTAAAATTCACAGAATTTGAAGTTAGAAAACTATAAACCTCCATTATATGGCTCAATTTTTTAGAAATTAAAACATAGCACAAATATATACTTTATCTAACTCTATACCCTAGTTTTGTTTATTAACATGATTGTTTGGTTTGTTTTTATATAGAACTTAAGATTTATTTCTTTTGTTTTGTATGAGTGTTTTACTTACACTTATGTATAGGTATAATATTATGCATGATTCTCATGTAACTTGGAATAAGACATGGAATTCCCTGGTACCAGAGTTGTATATGGTTGTGAACCATGAAATAGATGTTAGGATCATACCAAGGTCTACTACAAAAGCAACATACACACTTAACCATGGAGCAGTCTCTCAGCTCTCTTACTTATCTCTTTAAACTAAATACAATGTATACTTTCTATAAATTGTATACAAAGCTTTCTATGTCATTAACTTTAGTTGAGTAACAAACTCCTTACTTAGGTATATATTGCATCTATTAGCAAATTATTTTCTCACCTATACTTTATTGATTAATTATTCTGACTCAATAAGGCTCAAATACCTTCCCTTGTATTTTTAATTTCTATATTGTGGTTATTTCTAGGTGGATTTTACAAAGGAAAATTTATAATTCATTATTTGAAAACCCTATCCTTCAAATTGTAAGTTTACCATCTTTTTTTCATTGTAATCATACTGAAATGTGTTGTTACTGACAGTTAATGATGCATCTCCAAGATTTTCATGAACAAACACATTCCTGCCATTCTTAATTTCATGAGGCATACTCTACATTACCGACTTTACTAGCTGCAAGTGAAGAAGTCTTCACTGTGTAAAAACCTCACACTATTTTCAGTTAACTGCTCAATGTTTTAGCGTTTTTGTGTGAGTTTATTTTACTTGGTCATGTATTTAATAAAACAGAGCTAATCAATGAGTAATTAAAATACTATTTTAGATAACTGTCAGCTGAAACAAAGTAGATACAGGGAACATATAATTAATTACATTCCCTAGGCTACATAAGGTTTCATCAGACTTCTTAGTTGAAGTAACACAAACTTAGGACTGTTTAGATTGTAAGTAAAAATAGACTAAATTTAGCCTTAGGAAAAGAGGGTTATATATGTTGAAGATATCGTGAACCTCATATTAAAAACAGTCAACATCACAAATGACCTTGGCACTCACCAGTCAAACATCAGAGTTCATCATTTCTTCTCCTCTTCTTTCAGCTTTCCAGTGTCATTGGCTCCTCACTGTTTCTGTTAAATGACTTATTTGTCAGATAAAAACAAATAAATTTTGGTTGTTGACAAATCTTTTAGAAAGGTGTATTATACACAATGCAGGAGTTTTACAAAACTATTTCTTTTATGAAAGATTTTTACTTTATTGTATTTTCTTCCATTAATTAAAAAAAGATAAATTCAAATTTTCATTTCTCCAATTGTGTTTTCTGTTCTTATATAGTATTTTTTACACTACAGAAATCTGTAATAGATTTAATAAATTATGCAAAGAATATTATCTTTTTTTATGCTTATTTATTACTTCAGGTTACATCTCCATCATAGTGTCCTCTTTCCACCCCTCCCGGTCCCGCCCTCCCACCCTCTAGCCCCATCCCTTCCATCTCACTCCTCCAGAGTCACTACATATCATTCCCCCACCCCAGTTCAACAGTCATATGAGGGCCAAGAGCCTCCTCATACACTGGGGGCCTACAAGGCAGCCCCACTAGGGCAAAGTGTCTCATTGACAGGTAGAAAAATCTGTTCATGTTCCCTTTGGTGCATTGGTTGTAGCATAGTTATTCTGTACTATATGACTAAAATCCGATTATAAGTGAAGAGATGCCATGTGCATCCTTCTGGGTCTGGGTTAGCTCATTCAAGATGAGCCTCTCTAGTTCCATCCATTTGGCTGCAAATTGCATGATTTTGTTGTCTCTGATGGCTGAGTAGTAATGAATATTATCCAAGACATGTGCAGGTTGTAAAATAGGACTTTATCATTAATGTATCATCTGCATGTTCCTTAATTGGACTTGAATTGACCTCTCTATGACTGCCATGTGTGCATCTTGTTCACTATTCACTGGACTATCTATTTATTGAAGAGTTTGACTTTGTTTTGGTTTTCTATTCTGAATTTTCTTTCTATCAGTTGTTACAGTGGGGAACTTTATCCCTTATTTCAAAGTCTGTTCTAGTTCGTACTTTAAAATCTTCACTCACTCCTAAAAGGATATTAAGAAGCCTATAAAAATCATTATGATGCAAATGTATCCTTCAGTTCCTGATAGTGAATAGAAACAAAAGGAACTTGCTGGTTGCATACATTTCTAAGTTTCTATTTACATGACAAACAAAACTAATCAGTGGAAGAAAAAGGTTCAAAGTGGTAATTAGTTAATGAGGATTTCACTTGTTATGGATTTACACATTGCAACTCTCATATAAAATTCTGAAAAGAAAATATGAAAATCAGCTAGACTTGTTCTAACAGTACAATGTGTGACAGAAACAATAGAAAATGAAAGATCTCTTTGTTCAAAAGACATCACACTTTTTATAAGGTCTTCAGATACTATTTGAGTGTTTGTTTTAGTTTTTGTTAGAAAATGTCTGTTCTAGGATAAGGTCACTGTAACCCAAAAGCAATGCAAATATTCTAAGTTTAAAGAGATCACTTAAAAACTTAGATGGAAAGAAGTGTCACTCTCAAATGAGCAAAATTATCCCCAGACAATCACTGAACAGCTTTCCTATTACCTAATTCAGTTCAAAACCTGGACCTATCGAGCATAGAAACTCATGCTGCCAACACATGCAAAAAATAAAACTAAAGGTAATGAAAAATAAATAAAGGGCCCAAGGAAATGTTTCTATAAAATTTTTACTAAAAAAATTCAGTACAAGGCTAATTTTGGTAAAGTTAAGCAGAAAGCATAAAAATCTTGATAAATATGAGAAATGTTCATATACTATTTTTTTGCCTCAAGCAATGTGAATATATTCATTTTAAAACACAATTCAGGATGTGGAAGGCAGGATTGCAGTTCAGATTTAAGGGTCACTATGACTTCGATGACCCAAGCTATTTGAAGTTCATCATACCTACTTCAAAAGGAGATAGTAAATATAATTTGTGTTTTTATACATGGAAAGGTTTCTGTGACTGTCAAATGAGATATTTTTCACAGAGGACATGGATGAACAAACGTATTCCAATAAAAGGAATCTTGATGGGGCTTTGTTAAAACATTCTGAAATCTTTTTGGTGTCAGAGTTAGATAATATAAAACCGAATTTCATTTAATGCTAAATAACTTTTAAAGAATAATATATAATGAATCACAATATTCTATAAAATAGGCATACATATTATATAAAATAGGTATCTATAATATTTGTTGCCATAAGAAAATACAAAGGAACTGTAAAATTTCAAATGTTATTCAAGTACATATTTCTTAAAAATGTGTCAGTTTACTTATGTTCCTAGTGTGTTTATGATCATTTTGGATGAAAGCAATTTCTTTGTACATTGTGATATACAAGAAAATGAATCTTGCTTTCCTGATTCAGACACTGTATATATGCAATAATCTTCGATGAAAGAATCTAAATTTCTTGTAATATCATTAAGAAAGAACATATAGATTACACAGTGATATTATGTAAGCTTAATAACATGCAATTCCAGGTAAGCACTTAGCTAACCCAAGGTAACAAGTAGATTTCCTCATGTTTTAAATTCATGAACATTATTTTAAATTTTATTTGAAAACCCTCTTGATGCATTTGTATTTATTGAAAACATTAGTAAGAGGATCTTGTCTGTCTTTACATACTCTGATCTATCACAAAATCAGACTGAATCATGTGAAAGAATACTGGAGCGTAAATGTGTCTCCTTACCTGAAAACTGAAGGTTTAAATCCAGCTATTTTAAACTTTGATGCCTGCTATTAGATTTAGTGGGTTTGTGAGCATATAATAAGGTTTCCAACTTCACAAATGGGAGTCATAAGTGTTGCCCATCTCTACTGTGTAGAACACAGTCTCTGGGGTAGATAGATGCTTAAAGGGACTTAGTTAAAAGTCTTTCTTCAGGAATATCTCAGACATAGTTCCTTTAGGGTAAATTGGCTATGGCAGCTTCACCTTGGCTTGAGGCTTTCTTCTCTCTGGGAGATCTCAGCTGTCTGTAAGCCAACTTATTCAGGTTGTATCAGCAGCTCTGCCTCAGTCTTTGAAGCAGGCCACAATTCTCATTCAGGGACTGTTTGGACTTGCCGAAACCCTCAAAGCAAAAGCTGTGCAACAGGGTTTAGTCCTTGGTCTTTTTGCTCTTTTGCTGAGGCCTTCTTTACTCACCAGAGACAGTGAGAGAGAGGGCCACAGCAAAACAGCAAAAGGCCAAGAACCTTTTGCCTCAGGGAGACCTGGCTGTCAGTCCAACAGCATTTTCTCCATCAGATGATACAAACTACTCATCATTTCTAACATGAGAACTCTCTAGCTTCCAAGCTCTTTAGCATGCCCCCCTGGGGGGCTCCACCCTCTTTGTCCTTAAATGGGGTCTCTCCTTGTTCTACCTGGCTTCAGCCTAATCTGGGCTTCTCCCACTTAGCAGCTGAAAACAATACCAGGCCATAAACCTTGTTTTTAGTTCATAGAGTCTCTTCTCATTTCACTTGGCTTCAATCTTGTTTTTAGTCCATAAACTGATAAGCTAATTGTCCCAGCCAAGTTGATCTTCATGCCCTGGATTAAGAGACTGTATCACAGTGTTCCCCTTTCTCCACAAGCTCGCCATTGCTGGTGGGAGTGCAAGCTTGTACAACCACTATGGAAATCAGTCTGGCGATATCTTAGAAAACTTGGAATAGCTCTACCTCAAGATCCAGCCATACCACTTCTGGGTACATATCCAAATGATCCCTCACCAAACCACAAGGACATTTCCTCAACTATGTTCATAGCAGCCTTATTTTTAATAGCTAGAAACTGGAAAAAAACCCAGATTCCTCTCTCGACCGAAGAATGGATAAAAAAATCTGTGGTACATCTACACAATGGAACACTACTCAGCCATCAAAAAAAAAAAAAACAAAAAAAAACAAAAAAAAAAAAAAACAAAATCCTGCAATTTGCAACCAAATGGATGGAACTAGAAAAGCTCATCCTGAGTGAGTTAACCCAGACTCAGAAAGATGCACGTGGCATCTATTCACTTATAATCGGATTTTAGCCATATAGTACAGGATAATTATACTGCAACCAATGCACCAAAAAGAACATGAACATAGACTTTGTTACCTGTCAATGAGACACGTTGCCCTAGTGGTGCTGCCTTGTAGGCCCCCAGTATATGAGGAAACTCTTAGCCCTCATATGACTGCTGAACTGGAGAAACATTTTTTTAAAGATGGTTTTTTTCTTTTTTTTTTTTTTGTTTGTTTATTTATTTTGTTTTGTTTTGAGGCAGTTTTTCTGTGTGTAGCCCTGGCTGTCCTGGACTCACTCTGTAGAACAGGCTGGCCTTGAACTCAGAGATATGCCTGCCTCTGCCTCCCAAGTACTGGAATTAAAGGCCTGTGCTACCATACCTGGCTTTAAAAAACATTTTAAATATAGATTCAAATCCAGGGAGTTAGAGAGAAGGAGGTACTCACGGAAATAGCAAGACAAGCTGAGTGTGGGCACAGGTCCTGTAGGGGAGAGTGGCGATTAAGTGTCTTAGCGTCAGCCATACATGGCAAGTTCATGTCTCTTAAGTACATCTCAAAAGGCTGCTAAGAAGTCTTGTTGCTCCTTTTTTCTTTCTTTCTTTCTTTCTTTCTTTCTTTCTTTCTTTCTTTCTTTCTTTCTTTCTTTCTTTCTTTCTTT
>CAJQZJ010000727.1:3499849-3546477 GCA_907164525.1 Lophiomys imhausi | reverse complement strand
TTTCTTTCTTTCTTTCTTTCTTTCTTTCTTTCTTTCTTTCTTTCTTTTCTTTTGGTGAGTGTTTTCAGTGCTTTGCAAGTACCTTAGGTTTATAATCCACTAAGTAAGATGAAGAGCCACCAGAATTGCACGGGAGGCTAGGACACGTCCTTTTGCTATAAGGGGCTTTCTGGTGAGATCCTTAGAAAGTTGCAGGTCTTCTGCTAGGAGGGGAGAAAGGCCTCGGAACAGTTGTGAATTGTGCCGAAATTCTTGCATTCTGGTGGTAAGAGGCTTCAACTAGACTCCAGGGTCTTCCTGTGTTCTCCTAATGAGCCTTGTCTTTCTCACCTTCCTCAGGGTAGGCACCGCAGCTCTACCTAGCAATTCTAGATCTAGAGAAGGCCCAGCAGAGAAAGGTGGGGAGCCTCCTTCAGAGGTGTCGCTACCATGCAAAGAGGTAGAGAGAGCCAAGGCTGGAGTTCAGGATAACCATAGGTAGGCTGCAGATGTGGCTGGAGTCCCACTTTCTTGGGACCCTGCTATGGTATATTCACACCAAGCATCTCCCTCTCCACAGGCTTCAGTCATTAGAGGCACAAGGGTAACAGGAGACCTTTATAGGAAGGCTCTCTATTGGCATTCATTCCTGGAGGCCAGGACTGAGCCCTTTGAGAACTCAGACCTTGCCGGCTCCTGGGAACAGGGTACAGTCTCACCCAGAGTCTGGCTACTGGGAGCACAGACTCATTTTGGTTTTCTGTTGTTTTTTTTTGTTTGTTTGCTTATTTGTTTGTTTTGAAATACCTTCTTTTTCACTTCTTTTCATGAAAATGACAGAATCATCAAGCAGGCAGCATTCCTGTCCAATCAAAAAATGGGGAACAGAGCTAAACAGAAAATTCACAAAGTAGGAATTCCTAATGGCTGAGAGACACTTGAAGAAATGCTCAGCATCCTTAATCATCAGAGGAAATACAACTCAAGATCACTCTGAGATTCCATCTCACACCTGTCAGAATGGCTAAGATCAAAAGCTCATATGACTGCACATGCTGGCGAGGGTGTGGAGAAAGGGGAAACCTCTTCCATTGTTGATGGGAGTGAATGCTTGTGCAACCACGATGGAAGCCAGTTTGGAGATATCTTAGAAAACATGGAATAGCTCTGCCTCGGGACCCAGCCATACCACTTCTGGGTATACATCCAAATGATTCCTCACAGAATCACAAGGACGTTTCCTCATCTATATTTATAGCAGCCTTATTTGTAATAGCTAGAAACTGGAAACAACCCAGATGTCACTCAACCGAAGAATGGATTAAAAAAACTGTGGTACATCTACACAATGGAATACTACTCAACCATCAGAAACAACGATATCATGAAATTTTCAGCCAAATGGATAGAACTAGAGAAGCTCATCCTGAGTGAGCTAACCCAGACTCAGAAGGATGTACATGGCATCTATTCACTTATAATCAGATTTTAGCCATATAGTGCAGGATAACTATACTAGAGCCAATGCACCAAAGGGAACAGGAACATAGACTTTGTTACCTGTCAATGAGATACTTTGCCCTAGTGGTGCTGCCTTGTAGGCCTCCAGTGTATGAAGAGGCTCTTGGCTCTCATATGACTGCTGAACTGGGGCGGGGGACTGATATGTAGGGACACTCCACTCCAGAGGAGTGGAATGGAAGGGTTGGGGGTAGAGGGTGGGAGGGCAGGACTGAGAGGATGGAAAGAGGATACTGTGATGGAGACTTAACCTGAAGTAATAAATAAACATAAAAAAGAGGCAGTATCAGAAACCCCTAGATATTTACTAAATCTAATTTATATTAATCTAATGCTCCTTACATATTCCTTCTTGTAAAATAAAAAATAAATCTATCTACAATCATAATTATATATACAATGTAAAGGAATTGTTTATGTTCATTGATTTTCGTAAACAAAGTAACTTTAAATTTTTATCTATATACATTAAAGCAAGAGTTAAACAACATAAGTTTAATTTTCTAACAATATCATGGATTGTTTTATTTACATCTTTTGATAATCCAAAGACATTAAAGCAAACAAAATGATTTTAAATTCTTATCAATATAATTAATTTTCTATCAATACATACAAAATATTTTTAAACTTGTATGAATATAAACAAAATAATCTTAAATTTCTAACAATATAAACAAAATATTCTTTATCTTTAAAGAGAGAGAAGAAATAGAGAAAGAAATCCCTATATTCAACCCATATATATTTTTTTTTCATTCTGACCATATGAATCCACAATGTTCTGAGTGCCCAGGCTGAAGTAGAACAGCTCTCCAAGATGATCTCTGAAGTTAATGTCAATAGAATTTGAAAGGGCAGATCTGAGGAAAAACCTTACCATGCAATTCCAACACTTACAGTTCCATTCATCATATATCCATTTATCCCAAAAGACAGCAAACAATCACAACACATAACATAAGATATGACAACAACAAAAAATTTCCATTCCACCTCTTGGGAATGAAGTTGAAAACATTTTTTGGGTACTCTTTAAAAATTGACATACTGATCAATTCCCAGGATAGCTAGCTATAGGTTCTGTTGACTGGTCTCTGTATGATTGATCATTTTGGGCTAGTCTGAAATGAATTTGGGGAAATGAATCTTGCAGAATTTTCTCAGTGCGTTGCCAATTTTATACCAAAGAAATTAAGAGATGAACATTCCAGTGGTCAACACTATAAACATTGTCATAAAATGAACCTTTGTATGAATTGACTCTTTTTGTCCCTGCTATATATAGGAAGTGTTCTTGATATTAATTAATTTATTTCATTTTCAAATTAACCTGAATTGACATTTTCTTGCATTGCTATACCCTACATCAGGCCCTACCCACTTCACATTTACACTGTTTCTGTCACTTGAGCAGTCATTTGAATTTGAAACACACTGGAACAAAGGATATTCTACTTATGAAATTTGTATGAGTTAAACAATGGTCTATAAAATAATTTATCAATAAATTTCTGATCCAATGAGGTGATTATATTTTGCATCATACAACAGATCTCAGCCTTTCCTTTACACTAGTGTCATTTTACTAGTAACATGGTGAAGTCAAAACACTTACCCCTTCTGATGAGACTACAGTTAAGCCTAGTCTACATGCTCCTGTGACCTCATGTGGCTCTCTGCACTGTAGTCAGCAGACTTAAGTGACAGCAGTCTTAGGGTTCATCACATGCCAAAAATCTGTCTCCACCTCAGGCCCGATGGTTTGCTGTTTATTAAATCTTCCTTGGTTTCTACTCTCATAACAGGCCTCTACTCTTAGTCATTTTCTCCATTATCTCCTGCTCACTGGCAGTACTATTTATCATTAAGCCTGATACTCTTAACTGTGGCGAATCTCGACACAGTGGTCACCACACAAGGGGGTTCTCAGGGAAATATGAGTGCACTATCTGCCCACTCCATCAGTCTCCCTTCAGTCAGCAGAGACATTTCTAATGATTTCTAAGCATTTCCCATTGTAATGTTTCATTCTCTAGCTTGTATAAAGAACCAAATGGGAGATTTCAACATGGGTCAATCACATTAAAGGTCATCCCATCACACCACAAAGCACAAGCCTGGTAGCATGGTGGTAATGGACTGATCACAAACATGGAAGTCTTGCTCACCCAATCAGTTATACCCACAATGAGGCTTCAACTCTGCCCTGGCATCTTCAGGCCAGCACCATCTTAGATATCTCCCACAGGCTAACTTTCATTTTCCCAGAAGCAAGCCATTTCTCATAAGCTTCCATTTCCCAGGTCCCCCACATCTCCTCCTGTTTTATTTATTTAAACAACAGTGAGATAGGGAAGGGAAGAGACCCATGGAGAGAGTGACCAGGCTTTTCTCCATTGCTCATCAGCAGCGAAGCCAGAGAAGGAGGAGGGACCAGTGCTCATCATCCTTTATGAGTGCTCATCACCTCTCAAAGGTCTCACATGACCTCTTAAAGGGCCATGTTAATCCAAGGGTTGTGGGGGACCCCATTAGGGAGAACCTCCTTGATCAGCTGAGCAAGCATCACCAGCTTGTGACTTAGTTGTACATTTTGTATCTTCCAGTATCAATATAGACCCAAAACTATTAAAGCTTAAACAAGAATCAACCCCATCAATGTCAGGTTAGCCAATCGAAACCATAAAGACAATTGACTCCAGATATCTTGAAAGAAGGTGGTAGTAGGGATAATAAGAACCCTGGTATCATTAAATTTTATAACATCATTAAGCAGCAAGCTTGACAAAGCCCGTGCATATATGTAGTCAAATTAACAATCATAGCAGTAAGGAACAAACTGACTCCCATGTCCACAAATTTTCTTCTTGGACTCACATAGATGTGCTCTCTCTCTCTCTCTCTCTCTCTCTCTCTCTCTCTCTCTCTCTCATGCACACACACACACACACACACACACACACACACACACACACATACACACAATCAATGACCACAAATATAACCAAAATAATTTATTACAGTTATTACAAGAGTTTTAAGGCAGCACAATTTTGAAAATTCAGCATGAAAAGTTTTGAGAAGCAATAACTCTTTTATATATATATTTTTTCCTTTTTTAATGTTTATTTATTACTTCAGGTTACATCTCCATCACAGTGCCCTCTTTCCACACCTCCCAGTCACACCCTCCCACCCTCTATCCCCCATCCCTTCCCTCTTGCTCCTCTGGAGTGGAGTGTCTCTACAAAACAGTCCCCACCCCAGTTCAACAGTCATATGAGGGCCAAGAGCCTCTTGTATATTTAACATATATAGCATCTACATGACTACTTAAACTCTGACCATGACTAATTCATTATAATTTTAGGATATCTGAAGGATATTTTGCTCTGCATGAACTACATTGTTCACCACTTTGTGCTTTTTTGGTTTTTTGTTTGTTTGTTTTCATCCTTTCCAAAACGGAAACTGTGCTGAAACTGTACTCTATCCTGTGTACCTTTTACAGTGTGTTTACTGCCACTTTATGGAGCTCTTGGTACCATCTTGAGAAACTTAAAGTGTAGACTATCAAGTTTTTCCTCATCTCAGCAGAAATGGAAGTCAAGACACTGAGAAGCTGATCAAATATTAACCCAAAAGCAATTAACACTAACTCCTCTCATGATGAACATTGCTGCTATAAATACTCTAAGTAACAATAATGAACATGATTTAAGCTAGCTTCCTAGATATCAGTAATTTCATTTTCTCTTCATGAGAAATCAACAAAAACAGTTTATTACTTGCTTCATTCTTATGAAAAAAATTTATTTAAAATGGATCATATCTGATGGAATCTTTCAGCTCTTTCTAACTTACCCAGTGAGATATTTTTTTTTTTTAACTGAAGACAGGAATCTCAAAGTAACTTGACTTTGGCAAGAAACAAAATTCCAGTGCATAGATATCTGTTAGGCATTTAGGTATCTGAGGAAATCACTTGTTGCTGAATTGGAATTGTGAGGTTTGATATAAAATTAGAAAGGTAGAAAATCTTTAACACATCTGTCGTTCTTGTGCTTTCACATTACATTGTTCATTTATTCAAGAAATAGTGTTTAAAGTTGTGACTTAAATACTATGATTGACACTTTTTAAAATATGCCATTATAGTAATTTAGAACACAAAGATGACAATGTTTCTGTATTTACTTGTTTGCACAGAAGGATTCTTTCTCTGGCTTTTTAAAGAAATATCAAGAACAGCAGGTGGCCTTAAATCCATACCTCTGGCTCTCCTTTCCTAGTTCTCTTACTGTGATCACTAAATATAATTCTATCTTTTTCTGCTTGTCTTCTTCCCTCTCCCTGCTTCTTTTGCCTCTATAGTGTGCCCTCTTTCTCTGTTGCTGAATATCAATTTTTGTTCCAAAAATGAATTATATATGATGTTGTATAGAAAAAAATACTTGTATATTTCAGTACTTTTGAAAGAAATAGCAAAAAAACAGAATCATTGAACAGAAAAAATTGTGGAACAAGATGCTACAATTGACAATGTCTGGGGTTCATAAGGAAAATATACAAAAACACAAAGCTTAGTGGAGGAAAATATAAAGGACTTTTTTGTTATTTTCCTTAACATTTGTGAGTGTTTTTGCACATGTGTACATAGGTATTCAGTGCTGAAGATATAATTGAGGGTTTCATATGTTCTAAGGATATACTATTTAGCAGATCAAAAGACCCATTATCATGATTTTTAACTAGCTAGCAAATTGATTACTTCTGGTATGCTCCTTGGTCAGCTTCTATTTTTCTTGCCTTCCACTGAGAAGATTAAAACACGATAAGGGATCTAGTAATTTAATTTTAATGTAGATTGAAAAATAGGAACAATTTTAATTACAACATTCTTATTTCTGTGTGAGTTTAAAGTTTCACCATTACTAAGAAAGAGAATACAAGAAGAAATAATTTCTAATGCAATAGGCATGAATACCTGTACAGTGTTATATTTGAAAACCTTATTGTACCTAGACAGTAGGCTATATATCCCATGAAGCAATTAGTGTAGAGATTTTATTGAGCTTGTTCCCACTGAACCAGTACAGCAAGCCTTAGTATCATTTCACCATTTAAAACACTGGATCACAGGACATTAAATTACATTAAATTATTGCCTTTCATTTCTAAGTCTATAAAAATAATAGTTCCTGCCTAACAGTTGAGAATATTAAATGAGCTAATATTCAAGGACAATAGCCTGGCATGTAGTTCAATTTGAGTTTTGATTTTTTAAAATTATTTAAAAAGAACATAAAATAATAAAGAGATATTCTGAATGATAAGTAAGAATATAGGTCATTTGCCTTTCCACAATAACCCATGCAAAAAAATCAAACTTTGTCATTTAAGATATTTAAGATTTGTACATGTCCAAACATGTTTCTGACTTTAGCATATGTATAAATACAATAAGGGAATCTCCCTAGTTTTGTCATAAAAGTTAAATGAAACATCAACTTGAAACATGAGCATATTTTCTGGCACAGTTTATTGTATTGGTTCTCATGCTGCTAAATGGGAACCTAAACAAAAATCAAATACTGGGGAATAGAATACCTAAACCTAAAAATATTTTTTTTCACTTTGGTCTTCATTAGTTCTCTTTATTCAACTAACTTTAATTGCCATTTAATATATTTTCTCTTTAGTAGCTTTGAGATATCCTGATAACACACTGAGAAAATTATGCATTGTTCTAAAATTGTGAGTTCTTTTTTTTTTTATTGGTCCAGGTTACATCTCCATCATAGTGTACTCTTTCCATCCTTCCCAGTCCCCCCCCCCCCCCCCCCCCCCCCCTCACTTCCATCCCACTCCTCTTGAGTGGAGTGTTCCTACATCACAGTCCCCACGCTAGTTCAGTAGTCATATGAGGGGCAAGAACCTCCTCATACACTGGGGGCCTAAAGGCAGCACCAGTAAGGCAAAGTGTCTCATTGACAGGAAAAAAATACTATGCTCCTGTTCCTTTTGGTGCGTTGGTTGTAGCATAGATATCCTGTACTATAGAGCTAAAAATCTGACTATAAGTGAATAGATGGCATGTGCATTCTTCTGAGTCTGGGTAAGCTACTCAGAATGAGCTTTTCTAGCTCCATCCATTTGGCTGCAAATTTCATAATTTCATTGTTTCTGACAGCTGCGTAGTATTCCATTGTGTAGATGTACCATAGTTTTTTAATCCATTCTTTAGTTGAGGGACATCTGGGTTGTTTCCAGTTTCTAGCTATTACAAATAAGGCTGCTATGCACATAGATGAGGCAACTTCCTTGTGATTCGGTGAGGAGTCATTTGGATGTATACCCTGAAGTGGTATGGCTAGGTCCCGAGGCAGAGCTATTCCAAGTTTTCTAAGATATCGCCAGACTGACCTCTACAACCTTTCTCTACAACCTCACCAGCATGTGCTGTCATTTGAGCTTTTGATCTTAGCCATTCTAACAGGTGTGAGATGGAATCTCAGAGTTGTCTTGGGTTGCATTTCTCTGATGATTAAGGATGTTGAGCATTTCTTCAAGTGTCTCTCAGCCTTTAGGAATTCCTCCTTTGTGAATTCTCTGTTTAGCTCTTTCCCCCATTTTTTAACTAGATTATTTGGTTTCTTGGCATTTAATTTCTTGATTTTTTTTTGAAAATTTTGGATATTAGCCCTTTGTCAGATGTTGGGTTGGTGAAGAATTTTTCCCAGTCTGTAGGCTGCCATTTTTTTCGAATGACAGCGACTTTTGCCTTACAGAGGCTTTTCAGTTTCATGAGGTCCCATTTATTGATTGTTGGTCTGAGGTCCTGAGCTGTTGGTGTCCTGTTCAGGAAGTTGTCACCTTTGCCAATGATTTCGAGGGTTTTTCCCACTTTCTCTTCTAGTAGATTTAGTGTGACTGGCCTTATGTTAAGGTCTTTGATCCACTTGGAATTAAGTTTTGTACAAAGTGATAAGTATGGGTCTAATTTCATTCTTTTACAAATGGACATCCAGTTGGACCAGGACCATTTGTTGAAGATGCTGTCCTTTTTCCATTGTGCGGTTTTGGCTTCTTTGTCAAAGATTAGATGACCATAGGTGTGTGGTTTCATTTCTGGGTCTTCAATTTGATTCCATTGATCCACTGCTCTGTTTCTACACCAGTACATGCTGTTTTTATTACTATTGCTCTGTAGTACAGCTTGAAATCTGGGATGGTAATACCTCCAGATGGTTTTGTGGGGTTTTGTTTTTGTTTGTTTGTTTGTTTGTTTTCGTTTTGTACAGGATTGATTTAGCTATTCTAGGATTTTTATTGCTCCATATGAAATTGAGAATAGCTTTTTCCATGTCTATAAAGAATTGTGTTGGTACTTTGATAGGAATTGCATTGAATCTGTATATTGCTTTTGGTAGGATGGCCATTTTATTATGTTGATCCTACCTTTCCATGAGCATGGGAGAACTTTCCATCTTCTGATGGTCTCTTCAATTTCTTTCTTTGAGGGCTTAAAGTTCTTGTTGTACAGGTCCTTTACTTTCTTGGTTAGAGTTACCCCAGGTATTTTATATTGTTTGTGGCTATTGTGAAGGGAGTTATTTCCTTGATTTCTTTCTCAGCCCATGTATTTGTTGTATAATGAAGGGCTTCTGAAATTTTTTTTGAATTAATTTTGTACCCAGCCAACTTGCTGAAGGTGTTTATTAGCTGTAAGAGTTCTCTGATGGAATTTTTGGGGTCACTTATGTATACTCTCATATTGTCTGCAAATAGGGATAATTTGACTTCTTCGTTTCCAATATTTATCCCCTTGATCTCCTTTAGTTGTCTTATTGCTCTAGCAAGAACTTCAAGTATTATATTGAAGAAATATGGTGAAAGCGGGAATCTTTGTCTTGTCCCTGAGCTTAGAGAAAATGCTGCAAGTTTCTCTCCATTTAATTTCATGTTGGCCACTGGCTTGCTGTATATTGCTTTTATTATTTCTAGGTACATTCCTTGTATGCCGATTCTCTCCAGAACTTTTAGCATGAAGGGGTGTTGATTTCGTCAAATGCTTTTTCTGCATCTATCAAGATAATTATGTGATTTTTCTCTTTCTTCTTGTTTATGTGGTGAATTACGTTGATGGATTTTCATATGTTGAACCATCCCTGCATTCCTGGGATGAAGCCTACTTGATCATGGAGTATGATACTTTTGATGTGTTCTTGGATTTGATTTTCCAGTATTTTGTTAAGTATTTTTGCCTCTATGTTCATGAGGGAGATTGATCTGAAGTTCTCTTTCTTTGTTGGGTCTTTGTGTTGTTTAGGAATCAGGGTAACTGTGGCCTCATAGAATGAGTTTGGCAGTGTTCTTTCTGATTCTATTTTGTGAAAAAGTTTGAAGAGTATTTGTGATAGCTCTTCTTTGAAGTTCTGGTAGAATTCTGTGCTAAAACTATCTGGCCCTGGGCTTTTCTGGTTGGGAGATTTTTTAATGACCGTTTCTATTTCCCTAGGGGTTATAAGGCTTTTTAATCTGTTAAACTGATCTTGATTTAGCTTTGGTAGGTGGAATCTATCCAGAAAATTGTCCATTCTGCTTAAGTTTTCATATTTGGTAGAGTATAGATTTTTAAAGTAGGACCCAAATATTCTCTGGATTTCCTCAATGTCTGTTGTTATTTCTCCCTTTTCATTTCTGATTTTGTTGATTTGGGTTTTTTACCTCTGCTTTTAGTTAATTTGGCTAAGGGTCTGTCTATTTTGTTGATTTTCTCGAAGAACCAACTCTTGGTTTCATTGATTCTTTGTATAGTTCTTTTTGTTTCTAAGTTGTTGATTTCAGCCATATGTTTGATTATTTCCTGCCTTCTGCTCCTCTTGGGAGTGTTTGCTTCTTTTTTTTCCAATTCACCCAGTTTGGCTGTTAATTCACTAATATGAACTGTCACAATTTTCTTTTTGAAGGAACTAAGTGTTATGAACTTTCCTCGTAGCACAGCTTTCATTGTGTCCCATAGGTTTGGGTATGTTGTGCCTTCATTGTCGTTAGATTTTAAGAAGTCTTTGATTTCCTTCTTTATTTCTTCCCTGACCCAGTAGTCATCTAGTAAAGAGTTGTTCGATTTCCATGTGTGTGTAGGCTTTCTGTTGATTCTGTTGCCATTGAAGTCCAGCTTTATCCCATCGTTGTGTGATAAGATACAAGGGGTCATTTCAATTTTCTTGTATCTGTTGAGGTTATCTTTGTATCTGACTATATGGTCGATTTTTGAGAATTTTCCGTGCGATGCTGAGAAGAATGTGTATTCTTTTGTGTTTGGGTGAAACATCTATGCCCCATATACAAAGGCACCCACATTTGTAAAAGAAACTCTCTTAAAACTTAAATCACACATCGATCCCCACACATTAGTAGTGGGAGACTTCAACACCCCACTTACATCAATGGACAGATCATCAAGACAGAAACCAAACAGAGAAATAATGAGTCTAACAGAGCTCTTGAACCAAATGGACCTTATAGATATCTACAGAATGTTTCACCCAAAATTGTGAGTTCTTGTCTTCCCAAGAAATTTAAATTATCCTTAATATTTCAGGTACATCTTAATTTTTCTATTGGTTATTGAGCCTTAGTTTTAATATCATATACATTAAAAAACAAGTAATTCATATCAAATTAGAAATGAATATTAGAGATTCTATGAATCTTTTCTTTCAGACATGAACATGATAACCTACATCTTTAGACACTTTTATCTATTCAGTTCCAAGCTATCATTTTAATGCTTTTAATTTACCATGGAGACTAAATAATGCCCCTTTAGAATGCATTAGATTCAAATTTCTATTTTGAAAATATATTAGTGCAGGTTATATTTCTTAAAAGAAGCCAACAATTTCTATTCTGAAAACTATACTATCCTTTTGTATCATCTTAACTCTGTAAAAACATAATACGCTCTTCTGTAACAACTTTTATGTGTAAATTTTATTAAATTACAAAATTTATATGTATGTTACTGTGAATTGATTTTGCCACTGAAACAGATAATTAAATCAGATATTATTTCGTCTAAAAATATGTCATCAATAAAAAGAAGATATGAATCTGTGTTTCTCATAATTTAAATATCAGAACATATCTATAATAAAAGATCAGATATTACATGCCTTCAAAAGGAATTTTGCTTCATAAACAGAAATAAGCCCGCACTCATTTCAATGGACAACTTACACTAGTGTAAATGGATTCAAATATAGTTACACTCAAAAAATCTTTTGAGAGAAAAGAATATTGTATATTAATTAATAACTAGAAATAATTAAATGGTTTTAAATATTGTTTTAAGTAGTTACTGCAATTCTCAAATATTAATTTGCTATTGCCTTTCATCTCTCAAATTTAGTACTGATATCATAATTAAGTGACTCCATTAAATTTTTATTTTTCAGAGTGACTTTTAATCCCCTACCAGGCAGGTCTGTTTTACCTACCTTAAGTCACCAAAGAAAACAAAGTCAAAACAAATCACTGGAAGTCTCTAGTCCTTGCATGCTACATTTTGGGACTGATGAATAGCTTCAATTTTCTCAGTTCCATGACAAGGAGAATTGGAGTACTTCTGTGGAGATCCATAAGAAGCAGACTGCAGCCAGATGAAAAAATGGCATTTCTTGTGCTCCTACTGGTAAGTTTAAAGGTTTTTCTTTGTTTTGTTTGTGTTTGTTTTGTTTTTAAATGTTTGTTTGTTGCATTTTATTTCAACAAAAAAGGTTGAATTTATTTTTTAACAATTTTCTCATAATTCATTATTCAAATTCATTATTTTCTGGAATTATTGCCTAAGTGAAGTCAAATCTTGGGGACATCTTGCAAAGTGTTAACTACATTTGAAAATATCTTATATAAATCCTAAATTTCTTCATAATGACAAGGGAAACTGTGTCATTTTGAGATGTCCTTTCCTTAATGATTTAGGAGAGCAATGTACAGGTTTTTTTACTAAACAGGTGGTTGGAAGGATCATATGAAACTTGATGTGTATGTAAACAATTACATAGAAATGTAATTGATTCAATAAAATACATCTAACTAAAAAGAAAACAAGCTACTAACAGAGACTTCGGGTACTAATCATGAATACGTGGCTGACCTCAGATCAACAATCACCTGTGTACTACATTTCCTTCACAAAAGCCTCAACATTTAAAGGTGTAATTTTAAAGTATTTATTTTTATGTTAATATGCCTGAGCATCTTCCAACCCACTGACCCGGGATACTGGAGAAAGGATATTAGTAGAGGCAGAAATATAGATCTCTTTTGTTTTAGGTCCTTGGGACATTCATCAGGATTCCAGCAGACCAGCCATAGAGCATACACTGGAACAGCTGTCAACAGCAAAGGGACCACAGCAGCCAGCAGCAGTGAAGACCTGGCTCCAGCATTGTCAGCAAGGGTGATGACAGTTACAGCACCCAAACTTGGGGTTGCAGTCTTCAACCCATCCTTGGCCATCTGTAACAAGTCTTGGCAGTGGTAAGTTTCAGCAAAACATTGGAGTATTTTGAAAGGAAGCAGTGATGAGACATGATGCCAAGCAAAAGTCCCTCTGCATTTCTGGGGCCTACATTACTTATCTCCTCAAAATCCGCGCAAGGATGTTTTCCAATTGGCCAACCTCACACCCTTTACACAAGGTACTTCGTGTTGATGAAGATCATGCATTCTCCAAGGAGTCTGTCCATCTAAGGACGTTTTCCAGCAAAAAGCATGTTCATTACACATGACAGTTTCTGGCTGGCAAAACGTCATGTGCTCTTCCATCAGGATGTTTTTCATGCCTCTCTCAGGAGTCTGTTTTTCAGTGGTGGACAAAGCATCTGCATATTTCATACTTGAGACCAAAACAAAACCACATTCATTCAACACAACCGTGTTTCTAAAGAAATCAAAACTTCCACCATATAGCAGGAGGAAGAAGAGGTAGGAAACATTCAATGGGTTTGATAGAAAA
Organism: Lophiomys imhausi; assembly: GCA_907164525.1. Lineage (NCBI taxonomy): Eukaryota > Metazoa > Chordata > Mammalia > Rodentia > Muridae > Lophiomys > Lophiomys imhausi. The sequence continues at coordinate 3,532,946 of CAJQZJ010000727.1, read as the reverse complement.
TCATATCTCTACATGACCTGGAACATTGCCATAGCATGGAGGATAACAGTCCAGAGGATATATGTATATAATGTGGGGTTTTATTTGGGGAATAGAATTATAAGTTAGTTTAGATGGGCTAAGATTGCACAATTCTTGTTAAGGCTTGTTAAAGTCTATTAGATGTCTGTGATTATTCATAAATAGCAGGTCAGGGATAACAGTGCCACTCTAATAATCATAAGTATCAATTATAGAAATTAATATATCTTCCTATAAAAATATAAAACATATTCAGGTAACTCTTGCAAACAAGCAACTGAAAATATTGTATGAAACAAAACCTTTTAAGACATTGAAAAGTAAATTGAAGATGATTGCAGAAGGTAGAAATTCATGCTCAGTAGGATTATTGTAGTGAAAATGGCCACCCTACCAAAAGGATTACAAATTCAATGTAATCCCCATCAAAATTGTAACACAACTGATTACGTAAGTTGAAGGGACTATATTTAAGTTTAAGTGGAAAAAAAAAGGACTGAAGATAGCTCAAGAATAATAAAATACCAGAAGTATCATCAGTATCCACCTACAACAGTATCCATCTAATATGTACTACAAGCCTATAATAATGAAAAACAACATAGAGTCGGTATAAAAGCAGATACATTAATCAATATAGTGGCAAGCATGGAATGCCCAGAAATATTTCCCTATACCCATGGACACCTGAATATTGATAAAGATGCCAGACATATACACTGGGGGAAAAAAAAAAAAGAGAGCATCTTTATCAACTGGTATTGGTCAAACTGGATCACCCTGGACAAGACTCAACTCCAAATGACTTAAGGATCTCCAATAAGGTAATATACATAGAATCTGATATAAGAGAAAGTATGGAATATTTATGAACTCATTGATATATGAAAAGATTTTCTGATCAGAACACCAACAGCACAGGCACTAAGATCAAAAATTAGTAAATGAGATCTCATGAAAATGAAAACTTCTCTATGTGAAATGATATAGTTAAAAAAGAAATTAAAGAATAAGAGGTGATTTAAAATTAAAAGAATTCCCATAGAAATTGCTCACTACCTGAAGGAACCATCTGTTGGACTGAAAGGGGAAACTTCTGGGGGGAGGAGGGAGGGGGGGCGGGATGGGAGGGGGGAGTGGGGAGGGGTTTGTGACTGGGATGTAACTTGAAGAAAGGAAAAATAAAGTATTTAATAAAAAAAAGAAATAAAAAATAAAGGAAAAAAATAAAGGCATGAAATAAAAGCAAGAAATGGTCATAACTATGTTATTATGTAGAGCTCTGTTGCAAAACCTTGTGTTAATCACACTTTTTATTTAAAAAAAGCAAAATAAAGCATAATTACTTGAATTAAAAAAAAGAAATTGCTCACTACCTTACACACATTTTTCAAATTTCATGTTTTGAATATAATGAAATAGTTCAGAAATACTTGTACTTTATCATTGCTATTTTATTTTGGAAAATAAAGAGTATTTCTAATATTCTTTATAAAAATGTGTGTGAATAATGCAAGAATTCAGAAAATACTTAAGGATACTGTACCAAATAACAGTGTTTTATTTTGTTTTTAATCTTTTTCCCTAAAACATATTTTATGAAATAAGGACTACTTATAAAAATTTAAAAGGCAACGGGCTTTATATTTACACAAATACATAAAAAGAGTCATTTTAAATAATAGTTCTATTGTATAGAAATATTCAAACTTTCATTTTGTCTTTGATGGAATAAATTGAATGTTTTACATTGTGTGTTTAAAATTTAAAGTGTGTGTTAAGATACATTGTACAGTTAATGCTATACTTAGAAATACACTTAGACCTGGCTATCACATTGCATATATTGTATTATAGAGATAATAAATGCTTGCAATTTTTAACCTTCAAGTATTTCTATTATATATTAACCATTTTCTAAATGTTCATGGACTAGCAATTAAACATCAAAAACATTTAAACTCATATTTACTAAATAGTGTTGACTAGTGGATGACCTTTAATTAATTTTCTAATAAATAAAATTTTGGATTAAGTAGACATTTCAGTAACAACTCTTTCACTAACAACTCTTTATGTATCATCTATTCTAAATTAAGAATGGTGCTAAATATCTTCACATGTTAATTAGTACTCAGAGATTTTAAGCCACGGACGAATAAAACCATGCCTTTTCCATGCTTGCTCTGGTAAGCTGTACTGTCTTCATTAGGTTCAAAGGAATCACTAAAAAGTTACTACCTATTAGTAAAACTGCAGCACTATGTAGATTTGAATTGCTGATAAATTCTTAGTATTAGATATTGCACAATTGGATAGAAGGTCAAACATTGAAGACTGAAGGCAGAGATTACTTCTTAATAATGGAATCTGAACATCCGAATAGAGGGTCAGCCACAGGAATGTGAAATTTCCCATTAAAACAAGATTTAATGTACAATTTTATGATTAATATAACAAGAATATTATTTGTGTAAGCTTTATGTTTTAAAAAGTACATTTTTTCTGTTCTTGTAAACATATGCACTATATACTGTAGTTATTAAACCTGTAAAACACCATTAAACAAATATACCTGGAAGTGTTAATTATTACTTGAATTATGATGTTGATTTACTAATGTTGTCTTTTAGCCTTTACACATATGCGTTTAATAACTAACTTAAAAGCAATCACATTCTATTATGTTAATCCTACCTATTCATGAGCACAGGAGATATTCCTATCTTCCCATAGCTTCAATTTCTTCCTGCAGGGACTTGAATTTCTTTCTTTTTCTTTTCTTTATTTTTTTTTGTTTTGTTTTTTATTTCTTCAAGTTACATCTCAATCACAATCTCCTCCCTACTCCTCCCTCCAGTCCCACCCTCCCACCCTCCCACTCTCCTACCCCTCAATCCCGCATCCTCTTCCCTTTTTTTTTTTTTTTTTTTTGTTTAAGGTATATCTTTTTCTCCCAACAGCTCCCCCTTTCAGTTCAAAAAAAGGTTTTCTCTTATCACAATAAATACAATGCAAAACCAACAGAAATAAATAGGCCACAATTATGAGAATTATATGGCTTAGCATACATTCCCAATGTGCAGTCCATATGTATTTGGCACCTGACATTTAACATTCTACAATCTAACCATCTCCTTGATTTTAAATTCTATATCTAACTCAGCTTTCATACTAACTTGCATCACAATTTTAAAAACATCTTCTTAGATCCAGAACAACCTCTTGATTCCTAAACAACTCAAAATTTAACTAGGAGACTCTAGCTATCTAGTCTTCAACCACATCAGAGACCTGAGATGGATAAATATATTTGATTATACAGGAAGTACAGGGCCAGCAGCTTCCAAAACTAAGAAATGACATCCTAGTGGCTGCCTGGACAGGTCCCACACTCTCCATACATTACAGCATCAATCTTCAGCTGATTGGCCCCGTTTCTCTGACAGACATTGATTGTAGAGCAGGAATTTTGAAGGACTTGCCTACCCCCTCTTGGCAGAGCTAGGCTGTCGACTTACCTGCTCCCAAGTTTTGTCCTTTTTGGACAGCATTCTGTCTACAATTGAAGCAAGGGGTTTTTCTTGCCAAGAGATAGGCTTGCCACTAATTCAATCATCTCCCACTGGAGATTCTTCGATGCTCATCTTCTACTTGGAGTAGAATAGGGGGTGCTGTCAGAAGTTGACATGTCTCGATATCAAAAATCTAAAGTTAAGAAAACATCTTTGAATGCCATATTCTGCAGATCTCTTGAGGTTTTAGAAGATTCCCTATCACTTATATTTAGATAAGCAAATGTTGCTTGTCCCTTAACAACATGATTTCTGATTAGCTTAGAAAATAACTATAATAGACTGTCATAGTACCTAACAAAATGACATGCTTGCATGACTATTAGTTTTCATTTCTTAATTATCCTAAACAGTTTATAAAAATTGGTAGCAAAGGCCGAAACTTCACATTTCATTTTTTTTTAGCTCCCTAACCCTTCTATACCACTCCTCTGGAGTGGAGTGTCCCTACAAAAAAGTCCCTCGCCCCAGTTCAGAGGTCATATGAGGGCCAAGATCCTCCTCATACACTGGGGGCCTACAAGGCAGTACCACCAATGAAAAGTGTCTCATTACCAGGGAGAGAAAACTAAAACGCAAACAAACAAATAAAATAAAAAAATAAAAAAACAGTCTATGGCGATGTTCCCTTTGGTGTGTTGGTTGTAGTATGGGTATCCTGTACTTTATAGATAAAATACTACTATAACTGAATAGATACCATGTGCATCCTTCTGAGTCTAGGTTAGCTCACTCAGGATGAGCTTTTCTAGTTCCATCCATTTGGCTGCAAATTGCATAATTTCATTGTTTCTGATAGCTGAGTAATATTCCATTGTGTAGATGTACCACAGTTTTTTAATCTATTCTTCAGTTGAGGGACGTCTGGGTTGTTTCCAGTTTCTAGCTATTACAGATAAGGCTGCTATGAACATAGATGAGGCAACTTCCTTGTGATTCAGTGAGGAGTCATTTGGATGTATACCCAGAAGTGGTATGGCTGGGTCCTGAGGCAAAGCTATTCCAAGTTTTCTACGATATCGCCAGACTGACCTCCAGAGTGGTTGCAAACCCTGCATTCCCACCAGCAATAGAGGAGGGTTACCCTTTCTCCACAACCTCGCCAGCATGTGCTGTCATTTGAGCTTTTGTTCTAGCCATTCTGACAGGTATGAGATGGAATCTCAGAGTTGTCTTGGGTTGCATTTCTCTGATGATTAAGGATGTTGAGCATTTCTTCAAGTGTCTCTCAGCCATTAGGGATTCCTCCTATGTGAATTCTCTATTTAGCTCTGTCCCCCATTTTTTGATTGGATTATTTGCTCTTGGCATTTAATTTCTTGAGTTCTTTGTAAATTTTGGATATTAGCCCTCTGTCAGATGTGGCGTAGGTGAAGATTTTTTCCCAATCTGTAGGCTGCCATTTTGTTCAAATGACAGTGTCTTTTGCCTTACAGAAGCTTTTCTGTTTCATGAGGTCCCATTTATTGATTGTTGGTCTCAGGTCCTGAGAGGCTGGTTTTCTGTTCAGGAAGTATTCACCTGTGCCAATGAGTTTGAGACTTTTCCCCACTTTCTCTTATAGTAGATTTAGTGTTTCAGGCCTTATGTTCAGGGTTTGATCCACTTGGAATTAAGTTTTGTACAAGGTGATAAGAATGGGTCTAACTTCATTCTTTTACAAAGTGGACATCCAGTTGGACCAACACTTTTTTGAAGATTCTGTCCTTTCTCCATTGTGCGGTTTTAGCTTCTTTGTCGAAAACTAGGTGGCCATAGGTGTGTGGGTCGATTTCTGGGTCTATAATTCAATTCCATAGATCTACTGGTCTGTTTCTATACCAATACCATGCTGTTTTTACTACTATTGCTTGGTAGTACGGCTTGAAATCTGGGATGGTGATACCTCCAGATGTTTTTCTATTGTACAGGATTGATTTAGCTATTCTGGGGTTTTGTTGTTCCATATGAAATTGAGAAGAGCTCTTTCCAAGTCTATAAGGAATTGTGTTTGTATTTTGATAGGAATGCATTGAATCTATATATTTGTTTTGGTAGGATAGCCATTGTTATTATGTTGATCCTAACTATCCATGACCATGGGAGACCTTTCAGTCTTCTAAAGGCCTCTTCCATTTCTTTCTTCAAGGGTTTGAAGTTCTTATTGTACAGGTCCTTTACTTTCTTGGTTAGAGTTACCCCCAGGTAATTTATATTGTTTGTGGCAATTGTGATGGGGGCTGTTTCACTTTCTTCTTTCGTAGCCCATTTGTTTGTTGTATAATGAAGGGCTTCTGATTTTTTTGAATTAGTTTTGTATCCAGCAACCTCTCTGAAGTTGCTTATCAGCTGTAAGAGTTCTCTGGTGGAATTTTTGGGGTTACTCATGTATACTATTATATTGTCTGAAAATAAGGATAATTTGATTTCTTCATTTCCAATTTGTAGCCCCTAGATCTCCTTGAGTTGTCTTATTGTTCTAGCAAGAACTTCAAGTAATATATTGAAGAGATATGGTGAAAGTGGGCATCCTTGTCTTGTCACTGAGTTTAGAGGAAATGCTTCAAGCTTCTCTCCATTTAATTTGATGTTGGCCACTGGCTTGCTGCATATTGCCTTTATTATTTCTAGGTATGGTCTTTGTATGCCCATTCTCTCCAACTTTTAGCATGAAGGACTGTTGGATTTTTCAAATGCTTTTTCTGCATCTAGCGAGATTATCATTTGGTTTTTTTTCCTTTCCCCTGTTTATATGGTGAATTACGTTGATAGACTTTTGTATGCTGAACCATCCCTGCATTTCTGGGATGAAGCCTACTTGATCATGGTGTATGATACTTTTCATGTGTTCTTGAATTCAGTTTGCCAGTATTTTACTAAGTATTTTTTGCATCTATGTTCATGAGGGTGATTGGTCAAAAGTTCTCTTTCTTTGTTGGGTCTTTGTGTCGTTTAGTAATCAGGGTGACTGTGGCCTCATAGAATGAATTTGGCAATGTTTTTATCTGATTCTATTTGGTGAAAGAGTTTGAAGAGTATTGGTGTTAGCTCCTCTTTGAAGGTCCAGTAGAATTCCATGCTAAAGCCATCTGGCCCTGGGCTTTTTTGGTTGGGAGATTTTTAATAACTGTTTCTATTTCCTTAGGGGTTATAGGGTTGTTTAATCTGTTAATCTTATCTTGATTTAGCTTTGGTAGGTGGAATCTATCAAGGAAATTGTCCATTTTGCTTAAGTTTTCAAATTTGGTGGAGTACAGATTTTTAAAGTAGGGCCGAAATATTCTCTGGATTTCCTCAATGCCTGTTGTTATTTCTCCATTTTCATTTCTGATTTTGTTGATTTGGTTTTTTTACCTCTGCTTTTAGTTAATTTGGCTAAGGGTCTGTCTATTTTGTTCATTTTTCTTGAAGAACCAACTATTGGTTTCATTGATTCTTTGTATAGTTCTTTTTGTTTCTAAGTTGTTGATTTCAGCCCTAAGTTTGATGATTTCCTGCCTTCTCCTCCTCTTCAGATTTTTTGCTTCTTTTTTTTTCCAATTCACACAGTTTAGCTGTTAATTCATTAATATGAGCTGTCACAATTTTCTTTTTGAAGGCGCTTAGTGCTATGCACTTTCCTTGTTGCACAGCTTTCATTGTGTCCCATAAGTGTGGGTATGTCATGCCGTCATTTTAGTTGGATTTTAAGAAGTCTTTGACTTCCTTGTTTATTTCTTCCCTGACCCAATAGTCATCCAGTAAAGAGTTGTTCAATTTCCATGTGTGTGTTGGCTTTCTGTTGATTCTTTTGCTGTTGAAATCCAGCTTTATTCCATGGTGGTCTGATAGGAAACAAGGGGTTATTTCAATTTTCTTGTATCTGTTGGGACTATCTTTATGTCCAACTATATGGTCGATTTTGGAGAATGTTCTTTGAGGTGCTGAAAAGAAGGTGTATTCTTTTGTGTTTAGGTAAAACTTTCTGTAGATATCTGTTAGGTCCATTGGTTCATGATCTCTGTTAGACTCATTATTTCTCTGTTTGGCTTCTGTCTTGATGATCTGTCCATTGTTGTGATTGGGGTGTTGAAGCATCCCACTACTAATGTGTTGGGATCGATGTGTAATTTAAGTTTTAGAAGCCTTTCTTTTACAAATGTAGGTGCCTTTGTATTTGGGGCATAGATGTTCAATATTGAGATGTCCTCTTGATGAGTATTTCCTTTAATGAGAATGTAATGCCCTTCTCTGTCTTTTTTTTATTAACTTCGTTTGGAAGTCTATTTTGTTTGATATTAGGATGGCTACTCCAGCTTGCTCCCTGGGTCCATTTGCTTGGAAAACCTTTTCCCAGCCCTTTTCTCTGAGATAGTGTCTATCTTCAATACTGAGATGTGTTTCTTGTATGCAACAAAAAGATGGGTCTTGTTTATGGATCCAGTCTGTAAGTCTGTGTCTTTTTATGGGCGAGTTGAATCCATTGATGTTGATGGATATTATTGACCAGGGGTTGTTATTTCCCATTATTTTGGTGTATGTGGTCATCCTGTTCTTCTTTTGTTTAGTTGCTTTGGAGTTTTCTATTTCCCCTGTTTTCTTGGGTGTAGTTATCTTCTTTGGGTTGGAATTTTCCTTCTAGGATCTTCTGTAGGGCTGGGTTTGTGAGGAGATATTGTTTGAATTTGATTTTGTCATGGAATATCTTGTTATCTCCATCTATGTTGATAGAGAGTTTTGCTGGATATAGTAGTCTGGATGGGCACCTATGTTTTCTCAGGGCTTGTAGGACATCTGTCCAGGCTCTTCTAGCTTTTAAAGTTTCTGAGGAGAAGTCAGGTGTAATTCTGATGGGTCTGCCATTGTATGTGACTGGACTTTTTCTGTTACAGTTTTTAATATTCTTTCTTTGTTCTCTACATTTGGAGTTTCAATTATTATGTGGCAGGAGGAGTTTCTTTTCTGATCCAATCTGTTTGGTGTTCTGTAAGCCTCTTGGATTTTTATTGGTATCTCTTTCTTTAGGTTTGGGAAGTTATCTTCTATGATTTTGTTGAAGATATTTCCTGGACCTTGGAGTCGGGAGTCTTCTCTTTCCTGTATGCCTATAATTCTTAGGTTCTGTCTTTTCATTGAGTCCTTGATTTCTTGGATGTTGTGGGTGAGAGATTTTTCAGCTTTCTCATTTTTTTTTTTTTGGATGTTGTACTGAAATCTTCCATTGAGTCTTCCATGCCTGAGATCCTGTCTTCCATCTCTTGTATCCTAATTTTGGTACTCATATCTGTAGTTCCTGCTCTCTTCCCTTGATTCTCCATTTCCATTTTTAACTCTGACTGTGTTTTCTTTATTGTTTCCATTTCCATTTTCATGTCTTGAATGATTTTATTCATTTTGTACATTTCCTGCTGTAATTTGCTTGTGTTTGCCTGGATGTCTTCCATTGCCTTGTCTTTTTCCTGTTCAAGTTGAGCCACCTTGTTTTGGAGCTCTCTAATGGTATTATCCATTGCTTTCACTTGTGAAATTGTGGCTTCTTTGAATTCCTTCATAGATTTAAGTTCTTCTTGAAGGGACTCTATCACTTTCCATAATGTAGAATTGTCATCGTTTTTCATGTGTTTCAGCTGTGGTCAGGTGGTCAGGATTGGATGAACTAGCATAGTTGTGTTTTGTTGGAGTCATGTCTCCCTGCTTTCTGTTTTTTCTGGGATCTTTGGCCATTTGGATGTTCTCAGCTATCTGCTCCTGTTGTCTTCTGGGCTTGGATCCAAAGGGGGCACTTTGGTATAGCAGTTGAATTGCCTGACTCCACCTCTGTAAGGTGAGTCATTCAGCACCACCTCCCAGGTGGAAACCTCACTGATCCAGGGGGTGGAACTATATATTCTTTAAGCTCTGGTTCCCCCACTAGCAAAAAAGTCTGATAATAATAATAAAGACCTCACAGTTTGCCCACATTTGGACCCTGTGGTGGGTAAATCCGCCTTCACCCCCTGTAACCTTGCCACTCTCACAGCCCTGCCTATGGGTGTATGGAGCTGGCTTTGGATACTGGAAAATGGAGTCACTGTCGTCCAAGTTCTCATACACTGCAGTGGAACTAATCTGCAGCTGGAAGGGTATCCTGTAGCTCAATTCATCTTCAGGACTTTTTTTTTTTTTTTTGAAATGACTGTAAATCCAATTGGGGAGCCTGTCCAGCACCCCTCTGGGGGCTCACAGATATGTCTGGGCTTTCCAAATGCAGCTGTGGACAACTGACTACTGGGCTGATGCTTGTGGAGCTCTCAGCCCCTGCACACCTGCCAAGTAGCGCACAGCTAAGAGTGTGAGGCACTCCCACGGGTCTGCAACCTTTCACTAAATAGCCGGAACACCTATGTGGGATCTGGGGGGGCCCAGTAGGCTGGTGAGTAACCCTGTGAGGGGTCCGAATCTGCTCGCTAGGTATTAGAGTGGATCTTACCAGGCATCTCTCCTGGTGGGGATTCCAGATTCCCGGATTCAACGTCTTCCCTGTGTGACTGAGAGTGGGAGGGAGAGTCCTGCCCAGGGACTTTTAATGGTCCCTGGGTAACTGAGTGAAACCCAGGTGTGTCTAGTCACTCAGAATTTTTTGTACAGCATCTTATAACTTTTGTGGCTTTGTAGCTGTTTTCCCCAAGATTAAAATGCGTCCACGCAGGCTGCCTCCATCTTGGATCCCCCGGGACTTGAATTTCATGTCATACAGGTCTTTCACTTGCTTGGCTAGAGTTAACCCCAGGAATTTATATTACTTGTTACTATTGTTTCTTTCTCAGCCCATTTATCTTTTGTGTAAAGAAGGGCAAATGGCCAGGAGTGGTGGCACATGCCTTTAATCCCAGCACTCAGGAGGCAGAAGCAGGTGGATCTCTGTGAGTTCGAGGCCAGCCTGGTCTATACAGTGAGTCCAGGATAGCCAGGGATATACAGAGAAACCCTGTCTCAGAGGAAAAAAAAAGGCAACTGATTTTTTTGGAATTAATTTTGTATCCATTCAGCTTCCTGAAGGAGTTTATCAGCTGTAGGAGTTCTCTTTTGGAATTTTTGGAGTCACTTATGTATACTTTCATATCATCTGTTAATGGGGATGCATTGATTTCTTCCTTTCAAATTTGTATCCCCTTGATCTCCTTTAGTTGTCTTATTACTCTAGCTAAAACTTGAAGTACTATGCTGAAGAGATATGGAGAGAGTGGGCAGACTTGCCTAATTTTAGAGGAAGTGTTTTAAGTTTCTCTCCATGTAGACTGATGATATTGGATTGCTCTAAATTGCCTTTATTATGTTTAGGTATGGTCCTTGTATGCCTGATCTCTCCAAGATTTTTAACATGAAGTGGTTTTGGATTTTTTTCAAATGTTTTTTCAGCATCCAGTGAGATGATCATATGGGTTTTTTCTTTCAGCTTGTTTATGTGGTAGATTATGTTCATAGATTTTTGTATGTTGAACTTGCATCCCTGTGATGAAGATTACTTGATCATAATATATACTTTTGGTGTACTCTTGGATTCAGTTTGCAAGTATTTTAGCATCTATGTTCATACAGGAAATTGGTCGGAAATTCTCTTTCTTGTGTCTTTTTGTGGTTTAGGTATCAGGGTAACTGTGGCCTCATAGAATGAGTTTGGCTATGTTCCTTTTGTTTCTATTTTGTAGAAGAGTTTGAAGAGTATTGGTATTAGTTCTTCTTTGCAGGTCTGGTAGAATTCTGTGCTAAAACTGTCTGACTCTGGGCTTTTCATAATACTAAATTTCTTCTATGGAATATGAACTATAACAGAAGGATGAATTGAAATGTCAATGACATTTGGACAAAGCAGCAGTTTACACAATGAAGAAATTTTTAACAACTACATATCTGCTAGGGGGCCATTATCCAATATTTACATATTGATATATACAAATACATATACATATATGTCATACACATACAGTACCAAGAAAAGAAAAAAATTTAAAACATGGGGTGCAGATCTAAACAGAGAATTCTCAAAAGAAGTAACACAAATACTGAAAAGCACCTGAAGAAATGTTCAACATACTTATTCATCAGGGAAATGAAAATTAAATCTACTTTGAGATTTCATCTTACACTTGTCAGAATTACCAAGATCAATAAAACAAATGGCAGTTCATGCTGGCAAGGATGTAGAAAGGGAACGCTCATCCAATTCAAACTTTTACATCAACTATGAAAATCAGTGTGGCCCTTCCTCAGGATAATGGCAGCAGATCTACCTCATAATACAGCTATACCCCTCTTGGCCCTATACCCAAAGGAAGCTTCATCCTACCAGAAAAAAATTTGCTAAGCATATTCATTGCCAACATATACATAATTGGAAACAGTATATATATATATATCTGTCAATGGAAGAATGAAACAAGAAAATGGGGTATACTTAAGAAATGGATATTACTAAGCTTTTCAAAATATAAAATAATAAAATTTGTAATCAAATAGGTAGAACTAGAAAAAGATAGTCTGAATGAGTCATTCCAGACCTCAAAAGACAAATATGATATTCACTCTCTGTAATAGTTGTTATTATCAAATATTTGATAAACTGGCTACAATCTGTATAGCCACAGAGATTAGATATATGGTAAGGGACTCAGGTAGGAATGGATCTATATAAGAAGACATAATAGAGGCCGGGTGTGGTGGTGCACACCTTTAGTCCCAGCACTTGGGAGACAGAGGCAGGCAGATCTCTGTGAGTTCGAGGCCAGCCTGGTCTACAAAGCGAGTCCAGGACAGCCAGGGCTACACAGAGAAACCCTGTCTCGAAAAACCAAAAAAAAAAAAAAAAAAGAAGACAAAATAGAATAAATAGCTACGGATGGGTGGGTGGCGGGAATGGGAGGATCATATGGCCAGAGGGAGTGAAAAGTAGATTAAAGGAGAGAATATAGGGAGGGACAACTAAAACTAAACACCATTTCAGGGGTCATGTCGAAAACCAGGACAGTAGTAGCTTCTACTGTATTTTCTTATACTGTATATTCTCATTTATATATATTTAAATTAAATAAATATAAATTGAGTTGATGGGGTGATGTTATGTGTTCTAAATGTTAATTAACGTGCTCCCAGAGACCTGCTTGCTGTACATCAAGTAATGCTGTGTTACCTTGCTTTCTAATCATTGTCTCTGATTGACTTTAATAAAATGCCAATGCACGCTATTGAGTAGAGAGAAAGGTAGGCAGGCAAAGGCTGCAGCTTCTGGGTCAGAGGAAGAAGATCTTGGGGAGAAGAGAGATGAAGTCAAGAGAGGAAGGAGGACACACTCCATGGGTTTGAGAAAAGAACTTCATTCTACATGTCCTGGAGCATCGGCATAGTGTGGAGAAAAACAGTCCAGGTGATGTATGTATATTATATGAGGCTTTATTTGGGGTTAGAATTATAAAATAGCTTAGATGAACTAAGATTACATAACCCAGGTTAAGGCTTGTTAAAATCCATCAGGTATCTGTGTGTTTATAATGGTGGGTTAAGCATTAACACCACTGGCCCATTAATCATAGTTTGAACATGGGTAGATAATTTAATTAGCCTTTTTCTGTATTGAAACACCAAATAATGTGCGAGACAAAATCCAAACTAGACATTGCCCATTACCAAATGAAACCTCCACTTAGGAATGGATTATATGTAACAGAGTTATTGGATAAAGTGTTCCATGGGAACTCCCAAAAAACCTATCTTGTCAACACTCAGTCCTAAAAGGTATGTTTCCATCAAATACCTCCATTCAGAGATTAGACAACCAAGAGAAAGAGGAGGCAGATACATTGGAAGACACAGAGAGGATGGGAGACACCAAGGAAAACAAGGCCCACTAAAAACAGAAAGATTGATGCATCCATGAATTAACAGAGAATGGCAGCGTGCATAGTGGCTGCATTGGTCTAAACCAGATGGGATCCTAGGACTGAGAGGGTAAGCAGACACAACCCCCAAATCTAAACCCAGTATCTATGTTCACTCGGTAATTGCTCACAAAGGAAAAATTAGATTCTTCAATGACTTCTCTCTGGGTACACAAAAATTCTTTAATTTAACTCCTTCTAGATCCCTCCCTCCTCCCAGATCTACTATCTCCTGTCATCCACAGAAGAGAGCAGGCCTCACAGAAACATCAAGTGAACACTAGCACAACCTGATATAATAAGAAGCAGCACAAACCCTCACATACAGGCTGAGTGAGGCAATCAAATATTAGGGAAAGGGTCCCAAGAGAAGGCAAAAGAGTCAGACACACCCCTACATGCACTGTCAAATACCAAGCTAAAAATCATAACATATTTGCAGAGGGCCTAGGATGGACTGATGCAGGCTCTACCTGTTGATTCAGTCTGTGTGAGCACCCTTAGTCCTGCTTAAATGATAGAGTGGGCTGTGTTGTCCTGGTATCCTTAACTTCTCTTTTACAATGCGTAACTCTTCTGTAGGGTTTCCTAAACTCTGAGGGGAGGGGCCTGATGGACACCTCTGACTTGGGCTCTCTCTGCCTAATGACAAACAATTCTTAAGGACAGACTTCTGCCACCAGTAGATAGCCAACCAAAAAATGAACTCAATTGCAACATTTGAGGTTCTTTGCCTCATAATGCTTTTCTGGGAATTGTTTTTCTTCTATTTCTTCAATTGCAACATTTGAGGTTCTTTGCCTCATAATACTTTTCTGGGAATTGTTTTTCTTCTATTTCTTTCTCTTTTCTTCCTTCCTTCCTTCCTTTCTTTTTGTTTTATTCTTTCTTTTTTCATTTTCTTTTTGCTTACAGTTATCTTGCATATGTATGTTATAATTTCTGATGTTGTATTTTTTGTTGTTGTTTTTGTTTTTGCAGATAGGGTTTCTCTGGGTAATAGCCCTGGCTGTCCTGGACTTGCTTTGTAGTCAGGCTGGCCTTGAACTTAAGCTCACAGAGATCCGACTGCCTCTTCCTCCCAAGTACTGGGATTAAACGCTTGTGCCACCATGCACTCTGATGTTGTATTTTTATATTTCTCTGTATGTAAATATGTGAATCACTGTGTCGTCATGTGTTTATTGTGGTTTTCCTTTGTAGCTTTTTTCTCCAGTTTTCTTCATTGTAATCCGTTTTGTTTGCTTGTATCATTATAATATTTCATGTATGTATGTATGTATGTATTCATTTATTTATTTATTTATTTATCTATCTATTTATTTATTTACTTATTTATTTATTTGTAGATACCTGTGTGTGGTCTAATGAGAGAGAGAGAAAGAAAAGGTGTGGATTTGAGTGGGTGGGGATTTGGGAAAGATCTGGGAGGAGATAGTTGAGAAAATAGTAATCAGAATATATTGTATGAAACAGTATCTTTTCAACAACAAATACTTAACTGAAAATTTCTATGATTAGAAGAGGTGCAAGGGTAAAAAACACAGAATATCTACCTTATATTCAGCTCCTTATTCAAGCAAGGTTATCAATGGACATGTACTTTTTGTGAGTAATTCCTGTTGATGCAATTAACTGAAAGATTATATGTTTTTAGAGTAAAGATTGTTCTTGCAGGCAGGCAAAAGGACCTGCAGGTTTAATTCAAGTATTTCAAATAATTTCATTAAATCTCTTGTTATTTCTATCATAAGTGTCTGCTTATCTAAACACAAAGTATATCTTTCTTCAAGTTTGTCTGAGAACTGGAAGTGACAGACAGGAAAGGATGTAAAATGTTGGATCCTTGCTGATATGGTTGCAGTCTGACATGTCCAGAAAGTCGCTGAGTTTGGCATGAGAGCCAGACCCCCTTTCGCAGTGGTGCTTCCTCCTCTCTGACTGATCTGGGGAACCTGACCTCCCCACTCTCTACCTGAGGAGTGTCATGTACTAAGTTACAGCACTAACTTCCTTTTGCTGATTAGAACATACTTATCTATCACCTGGCATTCCTGGAATGCCTCTAACTACCTGCAGTATATGGTTAACAGCTAACTGACCTTGGACACAATTCCCTGCTAACATTCTTCCCCTGCTGCCCATAGGATAATTAGATAATACATTCCCCTTCTTATGATAGGACCTTGCTACCAAATGCAAATGAAGCATCCCTGGCAATCCTAGCTCCAGCCAAATGATTTACGTTCACCCTGGAAACCCTTCATCCACTCCCCAAGGAATATATAGCCTTTGTTCACCAAGAACAAAGTTGAGCTTCCTTGCTAAAGTGGTTCCTGGAGGTCCTTCTGTTGTGTTCAGGGCCATCAGAATGCCCCCTTGCCTTTGATTACTTTGTCCTTGGGGAGCCAGGAAAAGCCACAAAGTCTCACAAGTTATAATTGTAGCACTTTGTCATAAGAATTTCTTATTAAGCAACAGCTTTTTAGGTGACCCGTTTTGGATTTTACCAGAAAACTCCTACAATCACATATGACACAAAGATAAACTATATGGGTTTTCTCTCCAGATGTTCCTACCAATACCTTCTTTTAACAATAAGTACATATGAGGGCATTTGTTATTCTTAGAAAACGGACTCCTTAGAGCCACACATACAAATTTGCTTGGGTGAGAAAGAAGGTCCAATAAAATCACAACTGTCTCTCCATCTGCAGAACACCTGTCTTCTGTGCCAAAATATAAAATTACAAAGATGTAATCTAATTTATGATGCAAGAGATCCAGAGCTGCTAAACAGCAATATGTGCCCAAATCATGCAAGCAACACAAATCCCTTTCTGTTTCTACATAATGCTGTCTTACTGTGAAATTCTTTCTTTCTAAAATCTAATAAAGTGCTTAGGAAGTGACTACTTTAAAGCATAAAACAAAAAGTTATGATCTTTTTCAGGATGCTTCTATGTCATTTTCTCATTTATTCATTTTTACAAGAATGGTAGTGTTTTACTACTTTATACCTTGGAGCTTATTAAAAGAAGTAAATAATGTAGCAGAATCATTTATGGACATATTTCTGTAGAGTTAAAAATTATGAATTAATATTACTTTATTATTAACAGGAAATAATATACATGCAATTTCTTAAATTTAATCTGAAAATTCAGTTAAAATATCCAAATTTCTATACCTATGTAATCTGAATCTTTGAATAATTTTGACTTAACTATATGAAAATGATTACAGGTGAATCTGGAGAGATCTAGTCTTAGAAGTTTAAATGACCTACTGCTCTCCCGTAGGACCTGAGTTTGCTTTCAATTACCCATGTCAGGTGGCTCACAATGATAGGTAACTTCAGTTCCAAGAGACCCAATATGTGTGAGGATAGCTGCAGAGTAAGATATTGAAGTAGTTCTAATAGTAGTTAACAATATTCAGCTATGCTTATTTATACATAATAGATGGACTCAAGGTAAAGTGAGTCCTTCTAATTTTGTGCTATTCTTGCCCTGAGAAGGGACAAAACCAGTGAAGAGTTATCAAATATGTCATCTAGGGTGGAGTTTGTCTTCTTAGAGAGCTATTTTCCAGGGCTAGTGTAGAGTGTCTGGATTGTTACATCTCAAGGCTGTGTCAGCCTATCCAACTGCTGAAGGGACTTTAGGGGTATAAAGCAGATGATCTGCTGATAAGGACTTCCAGGGAATTGAAAGTGATGAGGCTGCTTGCTTAACAATTCCTCCCCTCAAGCAGCCAGGCATAGAGAAAGAGTCTTGTATTAGTAATTTTAATCAATCACTCACAACATTAAAAAGATGCTTATAATAAATAAATGTTAAGTCGAAACAGCTTGATTGTGCAATCAATATATAAAATGTGTAAGTCTTATAAATGTTTTTTCTGAGAAAAGAAACATTTTCATAGTCAGGAATTAATTTTATTTTTACTATTTAAAGGAATTAATATAGTTGGAATTTAAACCAATATATTCATTGTGTCATGAATGTATTTCAGTATTGGTTATACTCATAAACACAAAAATTATTTTAAATATTAGCAAAACTAACATCTATTATAGATATAATGAAGAATTAAAATATTAAAATATTATTTTATCATCTTTTTTATTATTTGGCCACCAAGGGCAGTGTTTGTTACAGAATTGCCATAGTAATGTTTAACTTTTTTCTAGTCTGAATACTTTATATTTATACTGTTCTTTCACTTCTTTACCTTCCAACTCCTCACATGTCCATCCCATTCTTTCTCAAACGCAGTTTCTTATTTTTTTATTTATACTTATTGCATGTATACTTTACACACATGACATACATATGAATATAAGTTAATAAACATAACATTCTGAGAAAATTTGGTATTCTTAATATATACTCAGTGCTGGTCTCCTCAGATTGACTAATGTACCAGGGGTTGTTTTAAAGGGACTGATTGATTGTCACTCTTTCTTGCCACTTTTTAAGGTTTGTGAGATTCTATATTGGTTTGTCACTTGTGTTACATGTAAGTATTATTTAGGAAACTTCATATTTTCAAATATATACATACATACAGCCTTGTATATGCATATAATGCTACTTTTATGTTTACTTTCAGGGATGACCATATATATCTTTGAAATTTCATAGGCTACAGGTTCTCTGTCATACATAGAAGACATAGAGCAGTTGCTCTTGGAGGAATGTCTTGTACTGTCCTTTGTGAGGCACTCTCTAACTGGATAATATATGTCACTGATGATCATTTACCTGGTCAGAGAGAGAGAGAGAGAGTAGGAAGATGTAACTTCTTGGGACTAACTAAGGAATCCTGGAAAGATACAGAGGAAGCTCTCTCTTCATGCCAGGACACAGAAACAGCAGGACATCTGGATATGAGCTCTGTGAGCTCTGAAGGTACAGCAAGCCACATGGCAGATTGAGAATAGTTGGTTGGGTTAATTTAGATTAGCTAATTGAGAGTTAGCTAAGGCCTAAATGTTGAAGCATTAAAAAATCTTGGTGTATTTAATTATTGGGAAAAGGCCCCCATTGGTTTCAGGCTACCAGCTAAGGTGAATCAGGCTTGCTGTCCTCCCCAAAGACCTCCAGCTTCTCCACCAGCCTAATGTAATAATTTATACTTATTAATAAATATCTTTTTTTTTAACAAAGTTGAGGTTTCAGGGGTGGTGAAGGCCACCTGTGTCCCAGGGCTTTATCCTCAGGACAGGTCAGGCCATCAGCTAAGGTGAGTCAGGCCCTCCAGGTCTACAGGCTTCCAGCTGGGCCACCATCAGCTGCTATTCTGGCCTAAAATTATAGTTTATACTTATTAATAAATATATTTGTTACCTAAGTTTCAGTTTCACGTTGTCATAGTCTTCTAACTTCTAAAATCTTCCTCTGCTTTATTCCTTGATATTCCTAAATGAAGGTATAGCAATTGTGGTATATTTGTATCATCAGGGTATGGAAACCTTATGGTACGCTATTCTATGCATTTGGCAAGCTATTTATTTATTTATTTATTTAAAGGTCTCTCTCCACCTGGTGAAAACAGATTCTTTTTTGGTGATGTGTGGAAGCTACCCTCATTTATAGCCTTGAAATATTAGTGAATTTGATTTGCTGTCTCGGTCACCACAAACATTATTACTGAATTTTAAGTTTTTGGTTAATGCATTTTCTTACATTTCAGTAAAACTTAATAATTTATTAGCTGTAATACCCAAAAAAGATTAGTGCTTTTTGTGTGAAATATTTAATTTCTCTCTTCTGTGTATAGTCACCATGTATAAAACATTGTTTTTTAGTCTTAAGTAGCATAAAAAATGCATGAATATTTATTTAAATACCAAAAAATAGTAAGAATATTAATTAATGAAATATTAAAAGTACCTATATGTAGAAAATAAAAATATTACTGAGAATATGTAAATAGCAAATGTATAAATAAAAAATAAAATGTATATGAAAATTTATACTTTATTTATAAAGATGTGAATTCTCTCTAAATATATTTATAGATTAAGAACATGCAAACAAATATCTCCAGAGTTTTTGTAAAGTGATAACCAAAATTCAGCTTTATATGAAAGGCAAACAGCCAAACACAAAAGCATTCTTCAAGAAGATAGTAAAGATTTTAATAAAGCTATAATCATTAATATAGGAAGAAAAAAGAGAAAAGCCAATGGAACACAATGAAGTTTTTAAGTTCTTCCACATACAAAAGCCACTAGATGTCTGACAAATTGTATGAAGTCGTAGCAAGGGAAATGGATGATAGCTTCAAACTTTTATGCCACATAGAATAAATACCAATAAAAAAGAATGTTGACCATTAACAAAACAAGAAAGCTGAATTTGTTTATTGTTTACATAAAGATAACAACCTTTTATGAAGATTCAAGAAGATACATTTTTTTCTCTTGTTTTTATTAATTTATTTTTTCAAGTTACATCTCAATCAAAGTCCCCTCCCTCCTCCTCTCCAGGTCCCACCCTCTCTCCCTCTCCTATCTACAGATAGCCCTTCCCAGGGAGGAGCACAACAAATATTTGCTCAGTTGCAAGATAGTCCTTCCCAGGGAGGAGCACAACAAATATTTGTTCAGTAGCAGACATTCTAGTGTCTGAAAACATACATACAAGTAAAATATTGTTATGAATACTGAACAGGCTGTATTTAGGAATATATGCTTATATAGTTAACATGGATACATGCAATAACAGTTAGTGAAAATAGATACCTGGTGAGAGAAGGTCTAATATTGTTTCTGATACATCGAATTCAATGCTGAGATCTGGTTACCGCCCTTCTGAGGCATTCTCTTGATTGCTTAATAAAAGTTGCTTATGACCAATTAGCTGGGCAGAAAGAGTATAGGAAGGCAGGACTTCCTCAGATCAGCAGGAATTCCACACACACAGAGACTCTTTCCTCTTTCCTCCGGGAGACACAGAAGGAGAACGACGTCTGGAGAAGTCTGGAAGGTACTCATAGGCACATGTTGGTTTGGGGTTAACTTAGAGTAGCTAATTGAGAGTCTGCCCAGCTAAGAGCTAAGCGTTAAAATATTAAAAGGTCTTGGTGTGTTTAATTATTGGGGAAAAGACTGCGGCGACTTATAGGCCCTCAGTCCAAGCAGTCCCAGGCTGTTTACTTCCCAGACTCCCCTTGAGCCCAGACGAATCTCCCACCAAGCTGCCGGTAATTCTACTGGCCTAATATAACAACTTATATTCATTAATAGAGTTTAGGTTATAGGTCGTGTAGGCCACCTTTGGTCCCGGGGCTCTTTTCTCCAGGATAGTTAGGCAACCGGTGAGCACTCAGGGCCGGCCGCCTGCTCCTCTGCCAAGCCACCGGCTACTCCACCGGCCACTCTGCTGGCCTACTATTACAGTTTATACTTACTAATAACAACATTAATTAATTAATTTGCAGTTTCAGATACCATGCATAAAAGAGAGTGGGAAGTAGTATATGGAAGGATTTGGAGCAAGGAAAGAGAAGGAAGAAATATTGTAATTATAACCTCATACATAAATGTAAAAATCTTGAAACAACAAAAATGATTTTTTAAAACAATAAAATTTAAATTACCATTGTTACTTCTCAATATAATATGTTATTTTATTACTTCTTCCTTCTTGAGGAAATCATGCTAACTTATTCTTACAAATATGTTTTAAATGAATTTTGTGTGTGTGTGTGTGTGTGTGTGTGTGTGTGTGTGTGTGAAGAAGGAAGTGTTTAATGTGGGTTACATATCCTGAGACATAGTATAAGTAAAGCTAGGGCAGAAACTCAACTACATTAGACCCTGGAGGCAGTTAGTGAAGCAGAGGTCATGATGATGGTTTTTACTGGCTTGTTTCTCCTGGCTCTCTCTGTCTGCTTTCTTAAAGAACCCAAGACAGTCAGTCAAGGGGTGGTTAAATAAATACTTTAATATAGAACTAGTATCTTACAGTAATTTTATCATTTAAAATACTTTTCTTTTTGTACTTTTTGTTTCCTTGGAATGTTTTTTTTTTTTATAAAAAGTTAGTTTGCCTAGAAAATGTTCTGCTTTCATTTTAATTAGTATCAAACTACATGTCACAAATACACAAATAAGACTGAAAAGGAAAGAAGGTGTAAAAATGAGTTTACAACATTTTTAATGAATATTCTTTAATACTTACTGGAGGTATTTGGAGAATAAAATAATTTTGTGGACTTAAAAGTATTTCATGTTCACAAGTCAAAGTTAATTTTATAGGGAATTTTTATGAAACAGCTTAATCAAATTGAAAAACATATTCAGCTTCTGATTTGTTATTCTGATAAGAAATTGGCTATCATTTAGGTATTATCATCACTTGTCTATGTTCATTGGCATTGTATAACATTGTTTTCCTCTTATATTATCACTATTAACAAAAATTTTCATAAATTTAGAAATATGAAAAACTCCCAGTACTTTTTACATCATTTGGATCTGTATGTCTTTTCCGGAAGACACAAAATACCAAATAGCAAGAAAAAGATTACAGGAAAGCTTTTGAACCTTTACAAAATTCCAGGGCAAGTTTAATAGGATCCATATTTACCTGGATCTCACTAGTATGGTTTGAGTTACCAGTGTGCTCCAGGAAACCTCCAGACTTAAGTTCTCAGGGGAGTCTTTTAGGCATCCTTAGTCCAGCTAGATTGTCTAACTGATTATGCCCCGTGAAAAACATCAGTGACAAAGTGATCCAGAAAGAGCCACGGGATTCTGAGACTCTAAACAGCATGCTGTAAACCATAATGTCATGACAATGCCTAAGAACTCAAGTCAGAATTCGAGATTCCCTGAAGTCAGTGACTGAATGCTTCTAACCTGATGGCACAACAACTCCATCTCACTAAGCTAACTTTTTCTAGGTAAAAAATTATTCATCCACCTCTTTACTCAGAATATACGTCTGTCTCTGAAGACTTTTAAACTTGGATTCTGCATAAGTTATTTTAATATGAAATATATGAATTTCTGTCAGAAATTTCATGCCCTGTAAAGCAGTATTCTTAATTCACAGAAGCATGGCCAGTTAAATAACTAACACAATATTCTTTTGGTTTTGTCCAGTTTATCTTTAAAACTTCAATGACTTATTTGTGCTCAACATTATACAATTCAAGGTTTTTAGATCTCACAGTTTTAACTTCTTCGCTTTCCAGCTCCCTAATGCCTTTTCTTCTTTTTCATTATTCTGACAAATAAAATTATGAATATTTACTTTAAGTTTTTATTCAAATAACCACATTTGATTGTTCATTCCATTTTTGTGACTCAGTTCTTGTTACTCATTAATTAATTAATTTTCTCATAATTTCTGGGTATTACAAACTATGTCAAAATGTCTTTAATTACTTAGTTCCTGGTTCTACCTGGTATAAGATGTTTTTTAAAAATGCTTAATGGAAACCTGAGGGAGAGGAGGAGAGGCTATCTCGAACTTCACAAAGCCTTGGGTTATACACATTTTGGGGTAGGTATCAACAAAGGTCTACGCATTGGTGTAAATTCCTGGAATCCCCTGCTTCCAGAGTCAGGAAATTTGCCCCTGGCTGTTTCCCATCTCTGGGGCTGAGCAGTTGTTTCCTCCAGGAGACCCTAAGGCTGGGTGGCCATGCCAGTCATCTCCTAGCAACAGCAGTGAAGAAGGAGTGTTGAAGATCGCTAGTTAGTCAAGGCATTTTTAATTCCACAAACTCCTGCCCAGCTCAGGATGGGGGCTTGAGTCCAATGACCATCTCTTCAGAAGAAGCAACCATTTTCAAAGAGACAAGAGAGTTTATTATTCACCTGCCAGAAAGACTTTATACATCTTCCTTGATGGTCACTATGGCTTCACCATATATCTAGGCACCAAAAAGGGAATGACAAGCTTTTCTGGTGGGGTTACGGGATAGGATATTTGAATGACAAGAAGAGGTAGATAAATATGACTATAGTGATACAAATGCAACTTAAACAAAAATGGAAGAGTAAATTAAATTCAATAAATTCTCTAGGAATGGAGATGACCTCAGAGAATTCAGTTATGTAGGCTGTAGTAACAGAATACTAGAATAGGAAAGGTCAAAACCAATACCTTTAAAGTCAAATTTCAGAAACTGGAAAACCTTGAATACTTACAAAAATCAACTTTTCAATCTGAAAATTGAGTTTTAGTACGTAAAACATTTTTACTGATTTTTTTCATTATTCTCTCATATATTATTGCAGTGTTCTCTCCTTCCCTCTGCGCCCCAACCAACTCTTCTGTCCCACCCACTTCCTTCCTCACCACCTCACCGTTCTCTCCTCTTGTATTTCCTTTCAGAAAACAGCAGGCCTCTCAGGGATATTAACCAAACATGTCATGCATGTTTGGTTAATGCAATAAGATTAAGCATTTCCCCTCATATTAAGGCTGGAGGAGGCAACACAATAGAACAAGGGTCCCCAAAACAAGCAGAAGCTCTGTTAGAAGTCCCACAAAAACACCAAGCATAGCTACACAACTATAACATATAACAGCATGCCTAGGTCAGACACATGCAGGCTCCCTGATTGTCCTTTTTGTTTTGTTCTGTTTTTTGTTTGTTTTGTTTTGTCGAGAGAGGGTCTCTGTGTAGCCCTGGCTGTCCTGGACTGGCTTTGGATATCAGGCTGGCCCCAGCTCACAGAGATCTGCCTGCTGCTGCTTCCAGAGTGTTGGGATTAAAGGGGTGTGTCACCATGTGGGGCTAACGCCTCCCTCATGGTAAATTTAGTCTCAGTGAGACCTTACAGTGTTTCGATGACCCACAACTACTCCATTTTCTGATTGTGAAAAAGTGTGTTCTTAATTGTCTTTTGAAACCAGCAACACCAAAGCTGTGTGCCAATGTCACTTCCTCACCTCTCTTTAAAAGTAAGGCAAACTGTGTGTAAGGTGAAATTCCGCAGCCTACTAGTTGAGTAAGGTATGTGGCTTTTAGCATAATAAAGAGCTGATGATGGAACTGGAACAGGAAATACAGGCAGGGCTTCCAGGGCATAAAATAAAATAAAAGTAACCGCAAAGGAAAACATCAATAGCTCATCTGCCTCCTAGAATAGATAAAGTGTTGAGGAGCTGTCCTCTGTACCATTAATTGGACAAATAAACATCAACCCTTCCTTGTGTACAGTAATTGATGATGTGCAAGAAATTAGGAGCTGAAATAACTCCTGAATGTCTGAAATAGAAAATAAAGCCATGAACACATTACTATTAAGGTAGCTCGATGTGACACCACTTTTTAAAATCAGTGTTGCTCATTAAATGACAGAGAAGTTATTATTGTTTGTAAAGGAACCAGTAAGGATCAAAACAACTTTAAAATGTCCACCACCATAATTTTTTAAATGAGGTATAAAGGTAAATTTTGTGTGTTTTCTTTTTCTGTCCAGTCTTCAGTCTTTGTTCTTTCTATTGGTTTTCACTTATTTTTACTTGATATAGCTTTCTTAGATTTTCTTACACAATAATTTTCAATATATTTCAAGCTTACTTACATTATTTTCACTTTATTGTCTATCTATGTGTGAGTGTGTGTGTGCATGTGTGAGTGTGTGTGTATGTGTAAGCCAAACTTAAGTCGTCTAGAATAGCAGAAATTGTTCTTAAATATTGAGTCAGCTTCCAGTCAATAATACCCAGTATTATGAGCATATTTCCTTCTAAGAAAGACTTCCATGTATTTGATACATTAATGCAAAAAGATGACTAACCAGAGCTGTTGGTATTATTAAAACTAATACTTAGCTTACCCTCATATAAAGTTATAAGTTAATGGAGATAATATTTGTTTACAATATAAAATGAATATGTAAAAAGTTATTAAGAAACACTATTATTAGAATATCTTAAATTCCACATTTCCTGGAAGGCATGATGCAAAATTTGTCATCTTATTGACAATATTTTTAAACATCTTTTGATCAAAATATGTTTTACTCAGCAGGCACCAAGCTGTTCACACAGGTAGACCAAGTAAGAGGCTTGTCTTTCCTACAATACCACTCGCTCTACCCTAGAACCATTTATGCAGTGGTTCTCAACTTCCCTAATGCTATGACCCTTTAATAAAGTCCTTCATGTTGTTGTGACTCCTAATCTTAAAATTACTTTCATTGTTTCTTCATAACTCTAAGTTTGCTATGGTTATAAATTATAATATAAATATTTGTGTTTTCTGACATTCTTAGGTGACCCCTGTGAAAGGTCATTTGATCCCCAAAGGAATCATGAACTACAGGTTGAAAACTACTATTTCAAACACAACCAGCCACTCTATCACCTGGAAACAGGCATGCTCATCTCATGCTTGCTCATATGGAATTCCTCCAAACAATGTAGTTTGTTGTATCACCTTTGGGCTGTAGCTCAGTGTACTAAGTCTCATATGAAAAGGCATAACCAACAAACTATTTTCAGATATGTGGGTCTTATAAAAAATATACAAGCTTCTTCACATGATATGAGATGGCTTATTAATATAGTATCAGCTTCATACCCTTTGTGATGGTTTGTAGAAAATGGAATCAACACATACAATCTGACAATGAGCATTCTTGGGAGGAAATCACCACTGACAGTGAGCATTCTTTGGGGAAATTCACAGAACGCTTATGTTCTATCACCAGAAGAGGAATCAGTAGAAATCAGGGACTGGAACACAAGATGAAGCTATGAAATTGTTGAAGAAATTGAGCAAGTAAAAGGAAGCATTTCATTTCCAGTTGACAGGGTCAGCTAAGATGATCTGCATGAGGGTTAGGAAAGTTCATTTTCACAGGTCCCTATAGGCTGATATGATGCTTTTGGGCTTTTTTTGTGTCCCAT
The DNA here is from genome assembly GCA_907164525.1 of Lophiomys imhausi. NCBI lineage: Eukaryota > Metazoa > Chordata > Mammalia > Rodentia > Muridae > Lophiomys > Lophiomys imhausi. The sequence goes on along the minus strand of CAJQZJ010000727.1, from coordinate 3,506,591 downwards.
ATTGGGTTGTGGTTATGGTAATTTCAAAGACATTCTGGAAGATCTGAATGACCAGAATGCAAGACTTTATAAGGTTTATAAACAGTCAAAGCAAGGTGACTACAGAACAAAGGAGACAACAATGCCAGGCTACCAAACAGACAAACAAATGTGGAAAGAAATTGATGCATCTGCAGCTCCTAAAATGTATTCGTAATAATAACAACAATAATAATAAATAACAGGAAGCCAAGTATTGAAATCAAAGGCCTCTGGAAGATTTAAATTCTTGGAAATATTTGGCAGAAGAAGTAAGTGATAAGCTTTTTTTGCTGTTGTTTTTGTTTTTGCTTTTGTTTTAGATTTGTGTATGTGAACTTCATTTGTTCTTCAAATTTTGTATCTTATTGCATGTTTTATTTTATTTTTTTAATAGAGAGTGAAAGAAAAAGTATCAAATTGAATGAGCAGAGAGGGAGAGAATACTTGGAGAAGTTGGAAAAGTTAAAAATGCAGATCAGAATATGATGTTTGAAACAATTTGTTTTCAAAAACTAAAAAGAGATTGTAGGTGAAAATGCTTAAATTTGTCATTGAAGGGGTATTTATTATCCTAGACTACTCTGTATATATTTCTCCCCTGCAAGAAAGTACATTGAGGGAAGAGGATTGTTCACCAGTTATTGGACTCTTTCCAAAACCTACTAGTAGAGAGGCAAAAGACATATTGATGACCCAGAACTGTCAGAAATCAGGACCTTCAAACAGTGTTATACATAGAAGGACATATCATGGCTCTGTTAAACCTAGGTATTGAGTAAGGATCCTCCTCATCCAATCTGCTAGACGTGTGTTTGTGTGGCAGATCACAACAAAGCCCCATGATAAGTAAGCAAGATTGCTCGTGGAGAACGACTGGGTATAGTAGAGAATTTGTTGGAGCAGTGTTTTCCATCAGTGTTACTTTTTCCCAAACGGATCATTACAAGAAATAGATGTAAAATGCTGATATCTTCTTATCTGGAATTACAATGTAGTAATGTTGGTTTTTTTTTTCTTTTTTACTTTTCTTCTTTTATAATGAATCCTCCCTCTTGTTGACTTACAATGCTAATTAGCACATGCTTGAAATGGATGGCAATGAATCTTCAAGAGTTTTTCTTCAAAACCACTACAACGTTGTCATCAAGAATAGTACATTAGTCTTTGAGGCATATTTAAGATCCAAACAACACCAAACTCTTCTCATACCATAGTATTGTTATTCTTTAAAATTTCTTAGATACTGTCACTAGTTCATTCTGGTTACTTGCTGATTCCCATTAACCAGGAAATAAAATGGATTATTTTCATAAATTCCATGTAAGATAAAATATTGAAATCAGCAGTATAGAAATTGAATAAGAGCATGCCAGCAGATTTTGAAGCACAAGGCCTCAGTATTAACATTTTATTATATGTTAATAATTTGGTTAAAAATCAAAATGGATTCATTAAAATATATTCTCATCTCCCAACAGAAATGCTCTACTATGGGGAATACAAATATGAGCAAAAATTGAAAAGAGCAATATAAACTAGTGTTTACCATCTTTGTGTGGCCTCAGCAGTGAGGAAGGCAGAGCAATTTAAGAGCAGGAGTTGGCCGTGTGCAGCAGTGTTACAGCTAAGCTACGAAATGAAATCAGGGAGCTTTTCCCCATGAAATTGGGGCCAAAGGGTATGCTTTGCTTGGTGTGGCTGCTTCATTTCTATATATATTTACTCATTTGCTTTACATTTGTTGTGTGCTGCATCCAGAACTTTGCTAAAGTAAATGAGAGATGGGACTTGATGCTCTCCAAGGTCGCTGCTACTTCTCAGACGTCTCCCTTGGGGAATTTGCTATGCCAGCACAGGTTTCTGGACTTAGTTAATAATGCCCTAGAAATGGAAAATAAAAGTCAGAACCCTGGTTAGATTCACAATGGAAAAAAAAATCTAACTCCGTGTAAGCAAATAATTTAGAATGTGTAAAGGTACAGGGGACTAAGGAAATATGCAATTGCTACCAAGAGTCACTGTAGTTATTGTTAAAGGTAACTTTTATGTTGCTCAGTCAAGTAAACAGAACATGGGGGTAGGTCAGAATCTTCATGGGCATTCTACTTCTAATCTTAGAATAGATAAATAAATTAGTTTCAGAAAATAAAATTGTCTGGTACAATTTTTTATAGAAACTAATATGGTGATTATTGTATGAACAAATCACTTATTTGTCATAATTTTCTGTCTTCATTAGTGATATGGGAAGTTCATGGGATGCCTAAATGGCGGGAGTTAAAGGCAAACTAAAGGTTTTAATGAAATATCATTAACCATCCAGTTCAGACTATGGTATCTCATGGTGTATTCACATATGTTCAAGTGTGTAATTCATAAACTGTCTTGTTTGATAGAGAAAGGAAGGAGTGTACCAAAGTGGGCATCTACACATCATCCAAACATCATAGAAACATTGTTTCCTACTAGCCTTTCATTTGTTTGCTTAAGTAAGATGAAACTTTATTTTTCCTTATTGCTTCTACTTCCAATTTCAAGTATTGAACAATTTTATTTGTTTTATACGTTTCCTGTTCCAATTTGTTTGTCTTTGCAAATATTTCATTGCCTTGTCTCTTTCCTGTTCATGTTGGGCTGCGTTGGCTTAGAGGTCTCTAATGGTATTCTCCATTGATTTCATTTATAAAATTGAGGAATCTTTATATTCTTTCAGGGATTTAATTTCTTCTTGTAATGACTCATCGTTTTCCTAAGTATAGATTTGTCATCATTTTCATGTGTTTCAGCTGTGGTGGGATGTTCAGGGCTTGCTATGTTAACCTCACTGAATTTTGTTGGAGTCATATTTCCTTGATTTTTGTCAGTTTTGCTCTTTCGCTGACCTTTAGCCATCTGGTTGCCCTAAACTGTCTGTTCCTGATGACTTCTGGACCATTTCAGTCACACTTCTGGTCCTCTTTAGGGTGTTGCAGTGACCAAGTGAATACTGGGCACTCAGGTCTCGGAAGGTACCTCTACCTGGCAGCTGGGGCTGCCTCCCAAGGCCTTGCAGTGATAAGACCTGCAGGAGACTGTACCAGTGCAGGAAGAGCAGCCCTCTGCCCTGTCTGAGCTCAATGTTCTTCGAAGTGATTGTATATCCAGTAGAGGGACCTTTAGGTCTAACACATTTCTGGGTAAGCCCAGATATGCTTGTGCCTCCCAGCCAGCCGGTCCTCTGGAGATAAATCTAGGTTCTCCTGTATGGAATGCCGGCTGGAAGCTGGATGGTCCAGAGGCTGTTGAGTATCCCTGTCTGAGGTATGGAGCTATCCCTTGAGTATTTGTGTGGCTTGTGCCCGCTTCTGCAGCAGGGTCCATCCTGCCTCTGTTCTGTGCCAGGCTCCATGCTGGCCTCTGCTCTGGGCCCCAGGCCTGTGCTCCCACCTGTGCCACTGGCCTCTGCTCTGGACCCCAGACTTCTGGCCCATGCCTCTGGCCTCTGTTTTGGGCCCCGAGCCTGTGTCCCAGGGGTCCTTCTCTGGGATCCCCACTAGTCCCTGGGTTCACTGGTTAAAACCCTGTAGGTTGGTGCTTCTCGGGTTGTTGCTCGGGTTGCTTGTGTATATTTCTGCAATGTTGTAGCTATTTTTGCTTCTCAGGTTGTTGCTCAGCTTGTGTATATTTCTGCAATGTTGTAGCTATTTTTGCTTCTCAGGTTGTTGCTCAGCTTGTGTATATTTCTGCAATGTTGTAGCTATTTTTCCAGTGCTCAAATTGTGTCCTTGCCGTTTGCCGCCATCTTGGATCTCTAATCAAAACTTTATTTTTGATCAAATGGTAAAAGGTGATTTTTTTTAAATAAAATAAACTCTCCTCTTTTTTTAACCTAGTTTTAAAATAATCCACTTTGTGAATTTTCATTGTTTTTATCAATATTAAAGCATGAAGAATCATTCAGCAAAAACTTTTGTAATTTGTATAATATACCTATTCTTTGAAAATAGCGAATTTTCTCACATAATAAGTCCATTTTCATTTATTTGTGTTGGTTTTATGATATGGATTTTGATGCACATATTTCTATTTTAAAGATGTTAAAAATTAACTCCCACTAATATTTTACTTTGATTCCAATAATATAATGGAATGCATTTTGAACACATACCCCCACATACACAACCACACACAGACATAAACAAAAATATATATACAAACTTGTTTTTCAAATTTCCTAAAACCATTTTTATTGTCTATGAGTGTAAGGTGTTAATTTTCAAATGACCTCATCATTCATAGTTGAGAATATTCAGCTTTTTAAAGATGAAAATATTAGATATGTAAAATTTTCACTTATAGATAAATATAGTAAAAAATTCACATTGCTTATCTCTTTTGAAAAATATGCAGAAAATAATGTTTTAATTTATGTATTTAGGAGATGAAATTGATCAATATCAGTTGAAATGTTGACATAGAACTTAGTGTTTTGTCCCTTCCTTTTGAATTAACTAATTATTATTTTTTATTTTTATTTATTTTGACAAGGTTTTATCAATCCCAGACTTATGTCAAATTTTGTCTCATAATCCCTTTCTAATTTCTTTGATCCCTTTGTTGCTTAATGTCATACACTCAAAAATATACATGTATGTGTACACTAAAGATCAAGAGATAGGAATCACAAATAAAGAACATAAGGCTTTTGTGTTTAGGTAGGGGTTACTTAATTAAGTATAATATTTTCCTGTTCCATCATCCGTTTACCTACAAATGTCATGAATTTTATTTTGGAGGCTTTTTGTTATTGTTGTTGTTTTACAGTTGAATAGAATTCAAGTGTGTGCTGTGAGTGTATGTATGTGTGTGGGGGGGGTGGGTGTTTTATTATCCATTCATCAGTTGAAAAGCATTTATTTTGTTTTCATTTGCTAGCATTTTGTATAAACTTGCTGTGACCATTGCTGAGTAAGTATCCCTCAAATGAGATATTTAGTCTTTTAGATATACATCAAGGATTGATATATTTGAATTACTTCATAGATCTACTTCTACCTCTTGGGGAATTGTTAACATTGATTTCTGTAGTGGCTTCATCAATTTGTAATAGTTATGGCACTTATTAAAATGGTTATGACAATTTCAATTTTATGTAAACATCAGGTCTAATGTAATCATATGATCAAAACCAACTTTTAGATAAAATACCTGAATTTAAATCGCAAGTCTTCTAATTTTTTGTGATGAAATGAATACAGAAAGTGAGTTATTTTAAGGGTGAGATTAGAATTGAAGTGACAGAACTATTCTGAAGATCAATTAAGATGATAAGTTGTAGTAATTCAACAAATGTGATAAACTATACAAGTAGGATAGCTTCTGTATGTGCAATTAAAAGATTAATATGGCATCTGTTTAAGAGAATTTTTTTTTTTTTTTTTGGTTTTTTCGAGACAGGGTTTCTCTGAATATCTCTGGCTGTCCTGGACTTGCTTTGTAGACCAGGCTGGCCTCGAACTCACAAAGATCCGCCTGCCTCTGCCTCCCAAGTGCTGGGATTAAAGGCGTGCGCCACCACCGCCCGGCAAGAGAATATTTTATAAACTCTTCCTTTTTGCTCTTGCTTCTTTTTTTGGCTATTATTTATTTCTTTGTGAGGTAGTGAACTCCTCTGTTGTCTGGTTGGCCTTGAAGTTACAACTATCATCCTGCCTCAGCCTCCATAATGTTGAGGTTATAAGCATTTGTCACCAAATCTTAATATTATATCATAATGTAACAGTTATATAACAATTTCTATGTTAAAACATTCTGACATATCTATATTAAAATAAATACAAGTTTTGATAATGGTTCCTTAGATATAATATTTTAGAAAATATTTATTAAAGTTCTGATAATATAAAGTAAAAGTATCTAAAATAAAACATTTGAATACAGAAATGAAAATGTATAAATCTATGATTTAAGATTGAAAAGTATATGTTACAAGTCTTTCTACAGTATTGTTTCCATGAATAGTTTGTTTTTCCATATTTATATTGTTTTGTAAGATATAATAAATATTTTCTGGTCTCAGAAACTTGAGTTATTGATTTAAATGTAAAATTGCTAAGAGAGATTTATCTACATCAATTATCAGAATCTCTCAAGATACTTCTGCATTTCATTTTAGTGTTTGTGATATATTTGAAGATAAGCCCTAGAGTCCATCAGTTCCACACTTATCTTTCAGGAGCTTCAATGAATTTTTGAAAACTCTGAATTGGATTAAGTGAAAGTATCTGCCAATTCTTCATAAGTATGAAAACACTGAGCCCTGTTAGAGAAATAGACTGCATGTTCCCTGTTCTATGAGCCACGATTTATTTGATATGCTCAGTTGACACATGAAAACCATACAACATGTTCTGCACAATTAAAGCAATGAACAAAAACAACCCTACCTACTGCCACCAACACATTTAGTCATGTGCTGTTCTCTGTGCTGCTATTTAAGTATAGTGTCCAAATAAGTACATGTAGAGCCATTCTTATGTTAGATTAGTATCTTATGCTACTATATGTCTGAGTAGTTATATAGGTTTCTTTCTTCAGCAATTTTATCTTTACATCAACATGTATTGTCTTGTATGCCATCTGTTCTGAACTCAAGGTAACTAGAAGATAACACTTCTCAATTATTTCTCTTCTTAGAAACCTTCCTAACATATACTTCCTGTGATTGTTTTCTCTATATCCC
>CAJQZJ010000727.1:3448084-3499839 GCA_907164525.1 Lophiomys imhausi | reverse complement strand
CTCAGAAACAGTTACTCAGGAGAAAGTGAGGTCAGGCTTTGATTCTCACAGTAGGCATCCAGTAACTCATTGGTGACTCATTCAATAACACCTTACTCCATATAGACGCAACTTCCCAAAGTTAATACCACCTTACCCTACATTTGAACCAAGTTTTCAGCAGATATTTCACATTTAACCCAGGGGATCATGTTCTCTGTAGGATATATTCTAAAAAGATTTTGAGCCCAAGTATATAGAAAAATGATTAATAAAGGCTAGTCCTGTTAGCCCCAAGGGCAGTATTCTGTCTTTGTTTTACTTACCATGAGAGGTAATAGCTACTTATTGTGGTGGCTGTGAATCCAGTGAGTTGGAGGTCCTCAAAAATGCATCCTTATTCTGTGTGTAAATAATTATCATCCAAGTCATACTTTAAGTCATGACCCCTATAGATACAAACCAAAAAATAAATAAAATAAAACTTAAAAAAAAGCAATACACAAAAAGAGAAAGGGCATTATTAGAAGCATGGTTCCAGGGCAACTTCAATTTGAGATGATAAAAATTGAAGAAATTTTTCTTCTTAGAAATATAAGAAGAAAATTCTGATTGTGCGCTCTTCTGTGAATCAAAAGTAATTTCCACTGAGGAATAGAAATTTACTGAAGTAAATTAAGAATAATACTGTCATTCAACCGCTAGATATATCTACATGAAGACACCAACAGGCAAGCAGTGGCAGAAAGAAAAATCAAAGAAAAGAATTAAAAAAGAGTATTAGTGAGAATTATTGCTATGAGTAAAATGGAATTCCATAGAAACCCATGATTACAATAGTGTTCAATGATGTTTTCTACATGTTTCTTATTCAAGGATATACCACTTGATTCCCATGTTGACAAATACAATCGCTGATTTAAAAAATAGTTTTAAGAACTTACTGAATAATCTGAATATGTGATTAGAATGGAATCAGAAAAACACATAGAGATACAGATTTTCAATTTTTTTCTTGTAGGAAGGACAGGCTTGTACATGATAACAAAGAGAACAGGAAAGCAAAGCCAACAGATGCTCAGTGGCCTCACTATTGCAGGCATTGATTAATTTAAGTAACAATGAAAGAAAGTCAAATGCAATGTGACGCAAAGCTTGATTATGAATCAAACTATTGTTGCAAAGTAATACAGTTTGATGGCTAATACTTTCATAGATGTGTACATTTATTCATGTTACCTCTATTTCTAAACTCTTAGTCTTCATATTGCTAATAGCATAACTGGATACACCTCTGAATATTATCTTGATAAATATATGCTCCAATGCTGCTAGTTCTGAAAAGACATTTTCAAGTTCAAGTATCTTTACTGAAAGTTTCATAGGCATGAAAAAATCCAAGAAGAAAACCTTTCTAAATAAATAAAGCTTATCATTTACTTTTGGGGTTTTGGGTTTTTTTTTTTTTTTGCTTGCTTTTTTTTTTGTAAAGGAAGTCATGTTAATTTAGATATGCCTCATATAGCCTAATTATCTCATATAAGGTGTCAGAAATAAGGATGTATTGATGAAAATGTAATGTCTTAAAGTTTGCTGAAAGTGTGTGTCAAGGATTTTGTGGTAGTGTACTTAAAATCTTTAAAATAGGCATTATGTTTCTGCATCATCTGTAAACAGGGCTAAGTTCTTCTTTCTCTCATTTGTATTTTTAATTTGTTTCTTATTGCTAAGACTTCAAACACTGTGTTGTAGATATTTAATGAGAGTGGATTCCTTCTTCCTGATTTTTAAGAAAATGGTTTATTTTTCCCATTTAGTATATTAATGGCTATAGATTGGCCCTATATACCCTGCATAACGTTGATATACATTTTTTAAGTTCATATTTGTTTAGCTTCTATCATAAGGAGGAATTAAATATTGTCAAAGACCTTTTCTGTGCCCATAGAAATAATCGTAGGACTTCCATCAATGAATATTTCTTATATTCTCTTTATAAGAATAAATGTGACCCACTATTCTAAATTGGCACTATTGTCTGGTAAACTTAAAGTTAGATTTAGTTTCCAAGCTTTATGCTCATACTTCTGATAATAGGGTTTTTTTTTTAGCAAGTATTTATCAAATGTTCATTTTGCCTTATTGATTCTATATGTTTGCTGAATACACCAAAATCCCAAGAAAACATGATTCAGGTGAAGAATGCTGAATGCATGCCTACCTCTTTGCTCCCTAAAAGTCAACTGTTTATTTATTAAGTGTTCAATTTCTCCAATCATTTCAAAAATCTATCATGAATTACTATTAAAATGTCAGTATGAAGATCATATACATGAAATGTATAAAAGTTAACAGCAGTGCTTAAAGGTTCAATAAGGTCCCCAGACTGGATCTAGACTGCCTGTTGTAGGAACAGTGGCAGTGTAATTACAAAATGATTAATTCATCTTTCCCAACTTTCACTTCTCAATTGTTTTGTTGTTGTTGTTGTTGTTGTTGTTTGTGGGTTTTTTGTTTGTTTGTTTGTCAATTGCATTCAAGTTTTCTTCCTTGGCTTCAGCTACAGTAATATACATACACTCATTCTTCTGAGGAGAGGAGCCAGACTCTTTGAAAACACCGTACACAGATAAATCAGACCCCCACCTGTCCTGATAGTTCCAGTAGCGCAAGAATATGTAGATGGTGTTATCCTGATTGCTACTTGCTCTATTCTAACACAAACATTAGGCCTTCCACTGTAAAAGTTAGAATGTATGTTGTCATTTTCAATGATATCAGTAATCCTTACAGCATGTAAAGTAACACAGAAGCTGTTTTTAGAGAATAATAGTGTTCTCAGGCAGTATTCCAATATGCATACCATGAAACTTTTCCTCATGAGCAGTAGTAGCAGCAAGACAAGGACAAATAAATGAAAGCATCAGACACTGTGGTTAACAGAACTAAAGAAATGAGAATATTGTGATGTGCAATGTACTGCTGATGCTTTCATTTATTTGTCCTTGTCTTGCTGCTACTACTGCTCATGAGGAAAAGTTTCCAACCCAGTTGCTTTTCTATTTAAAAGCTTCTTTGTTGTGGATTATAGTAAATGATTTAGCTAGTTGGCTCTATGCTTGGTAGAGCATCCTTAGGCTTATTTTCACAGCTAAGCAAGATTTTGTTAGATGGTCTTTGAATTCAAACGTTGCTTTTGGCAACTCCAGGAAGAATAGTGCTGATTATTTAGAAAACTGCAGCTTTATAAATGACCACTCTCCGGTGGCAGGAAATTAATGGTAGATGAGTGGCAAATAGGACTATTTCATTTTATTTGCAACCTGTGTTCATTCTGAAGAAATGGTTACAACCTAGTAAAAGAAAACAAATATATTGTATAATTAGATGGAAAAATGTATTGACAGAATTGAAAGAATAAAATCTGCACATTTTTTGTAATTGTTTTCAGTTTTATTGTGTTTTTTTAGGTTTAAGTGATTTTGACAGTTGGTTCCTTCGCAAGCCTCAGTAGACAGTGACATAAGAATGCAGATGTGTTGTTCTTGAGGGGGTTTGTTGTTACTTAATACCTTGACACCACTACCTGAAAGAAATAGTAAAAAGTTGACGAGGTATATTTCTTCCAGTGATTTTCCTATCCTTGAAGGCAGAATAATTGCAAACATTAAATTAATATCCATACTCCTTGTTAATCCAGAATGAAGTAATGTTGGGGGATTAAGTCATTTTGGTTAGTGTTTATGCTTATTTTTGTATAAAAGGTCCCAAGGAATATACTACTTCATAAGTATTTAAAGATTTTCTATTGTTTCTAAACAAATGTGTAGAACTTTCTATGCTTATGCCCAGGGACTTCCTGTGGTTATTATTTTTTAAGATTTATTTATTTACTTTATGTATATGAGTGCTCTATCTGCATGTACACTTGTAGCCAGAAGAGGACATCAGATCACATTGTGGATGGTTGTGAACCACCATGTGGATGCTGGGAATTGAACTCAGAAATTTTGGAAGAGCACTAGCCAGTGCTCTTAACCGCTGGGCCATCTGTCCAGCCCCTGTGGTTATTTTTTATAACTAACATATTGCCTTTCTGATTGAAAACTACCCTGTGTTTTGTTGATATTCAATGCCTATTACTAATATGGAGTTACCAATTTTAAGCATTATGTATTATTTTGATAACAAATCCACATTATCTTTATCTGAGTCTTCTCAAATTGGCGTGTAACATTACATTAATCTAGTAAATTATAAATTACATTAATCTAGTAATCTATAAAGCTTTAGCTTTATATATTGGTCAACGTGAAAAGGACAGCCCTATTATTCTTTGAATAAATCTTTTTTATAAAGTTTGAGCGCTGTGCAGTAATGGATTTAGACATTGCAATTAGTTATATGGTCTGTGAAAAATTATTACCTTAAATCTTTGGGGCTTAAATCAATTGTTCTTTATTCAATCATAAAAGAACTCCATGAAATTAAATATACAAGTAAACCTTGAGAATTGAATGTAAGATATAAACATAGGGACTCTATTAGTAAGGAGCAAACAAGGTAATGTTTTAGAAAGTGAGGAAGATCTATCTGATAAAATATGATACCTGAATACATAAGAAATATTACACAACCTCTATCCTTGGCATTGTATTGGTTAGGTAAGATAACAAAGATGCTGCTTATCATTTTGGTCCAATATTATCTTTTTGTTTCTTCAATATAAATGAGGCTAAGCTAAAGTTAAGATAAGGAAGGTCTGTATAGATACTGTTTAGTAATTCATGATTAATAGGCCAATGTATAAGTTCAGCCAAGCATTGATCAAGATATTGCTTTTTATTGTAAAATTTAATGTGAAAAATGTTTACTGAGTATATTTAACATTCCACATGGGCAATAATTTTCTGTTAATTTACTTAATTGTTATTGTAGATTTCTGATGTCATGTTGTAATTATGACTCAGTAGAATGATCTATATTTATTTCCTTTGTTTCTTTGTTCATTTGTATTTGGACATAGTCTTCCTTTGTAGTAAAAATTAAACCTAACCTAGTATATAGTTACAGGCCAGGAATTCTCAAACCAGTAGTTTAGCATCACAAAGACCAGCACACCTTGCTTAATTACACTATTCTGTAAATATTGTTATTATAAAATATTTTAATTTATTTAAATTAAATAATTATAACATTTATATATAAAGAAAGACATTGATTCCAGTTAATTCATCATCAATGTCAATTATACTGCAGATATGATAACTGTGAAAATTAACTTACTATTTTTGGTGATTTTTACTTCAGGATTGAGTATTCAGACTTGAAGGACAATGTGTTAAATGAAACATTTCTGTATTTCTATATATATTACATTTCTAAATGCATACTATTTTATCTCAATTTCTAACACTAATCTTATATAGTGATTCTCTTTTCTTTCATTTAGTTAGTAAACGGATGTTTTTCTAGTAGCTTTCAGAATAATTTGAGGTATTACAAAAATATCTTATTACTCTAGCCTGTCATATTATAATAAGTACAGTAGGTGAGATTATTCATATTTCCATAGTATATTGTAAACTACTGGCAATTGTAAAATTGTATAGACAATGTCAGTATCAGGAAGGCATTGGACATAGAGGATCTAACAAGAGTTAATGTATTGATGAGTTCAAACTGAGCAACTTGTTAGGAAAGACACCTGGGTGGAGGAAGTCGTCACTGAGGTGTACACTTTTGAAAGCACATGGTGGCCCTGGCAGTTTCTAATGTGCCCTCTGTTACTGCTGGCTCTATGAAGTGAGTTGTTTTATTTTTCCATGTCCTTCTTGCTGTGTTGCTCTTCCCACCTGCAGTCATATAACAATCAAACCAAACAACTGAAAAGGGGGACATTTCTAGTGGTTCTTCTCAGGCTTTAGTTAAACCAATGAAGAATCAATTGAGTTCTCATGCATCTTTCTTTTCCAGTACTCCTAGTAAAATATGAATTTCTCGGTCTTCACATACAATCTCCCTATGCACAAACACTTGTGAAATTTTCCACTGTTGCAATTCTGAAGTTCTTGAGCTTTGTCAAGTTTTCATTTGGTGATAACCTATAATGTAGTTCTGTTTTACCTGTACTCAAATATCACTTAGGCATATTTATTTTGAGAACAATAGATGAAAATAATACATAATGCATCCATCTCCCACCAAATTATTTAACTATATTAGTTTTTCTTCTTAGAAAATTCTAATAATTCTTCTAGAACTTATTATGTATTAACAATTAATTAAATGGTATTTTTAAATTATGAAGTATTTTCTAATACTTTAAATGTATATTCTTCTTTTGCCTGTTTATTCAGACAAAAAAAACTCACTATTCCTACTTACTCTTTTACCAATCTCTTTCTCTTCTCATGTCTTCTGTAGCCTTGCATAGTAATTTAATGACTGATAGCAGCAATTCTAGGATTTTACTTTTCATCTCTTCCTACAACTATCCTTTGTATAATTGGTGTTTTATTTCCCCCCTTTGTCATAGAGTAAATGAACAGTTTAAAATAATTACTCTATATACATCCATTAAGTCAAATGAAATGCAAACATAGCCCAAAAATGAATGTTATGTGTTTCCAAATGATTTTTCTCCAGTTATATTGATATTTTCTCTTATTCTTTCTTGATTATGCTAAAATTTTTCTGAAATATTATATGTTTATTTAAGAAGAAAGTTACATCATAGAATTATTTTACCATTAATTTGTAGTATTCCTGTTTTGTTTTGTTTTTATTTCAATTTCAGTGTCTAATACAGTTAACTTACAATTTTATTTTTGTGTTGGATTTGGGTTTAAATTAATCTTCTTTCTCTTTATTAAAATTGGAAACTAGTTACAGACTTAATAAAGACATAGTATCTTGATCAATATGAGAATTCACTGCTGTGAATTTTCTTCAAAAGATGAATTAAAATAAAAATTTAAATATTCTTATAAGTTTTGTATGCCCTGGTTTTCATTTTTCCATTCCCAAGTCAATAGTATTTCCCTAAAGATTTTCTTTTTGTCTCATGTCACTTATAAATTGACTACTTTTCAATATTTTTATCAATTTTTTAAAAATAATAATTTATTGTTTAGTTTGTAATACTCTAAGAAACTAAGTCACATGGTCTGTGTTCTATTAAGTGTTTAATATTTCTGTGTCAGAAGAGTGTCGATACAGAATGTTTTCATAAATAACTGTTGTCCATTTGATTACAACGTGTATTATGTACTAGATGACAAGTTCCATAAAAGCTCTTAATTAAAGCAGATCAGAACTGGTCTTCATATCGTCTAACATTAAAGAATTTCTACCAAGTTTTTCTGTTAATTACGGTGAGAACAGTGATGTACACTGAGATATATTCATATAATATTTCTTTCCCTTTCCATTATTTCCTTGCTTCATAAAATAGAAACTCTCTGAAGAAACATTCAAATAAACATTACTTTGCATTATGCCTAATTTTTTTTTTTTTTTTTGTGGTTCTGGTAATTGATCCCAGAGTCTTCAACATTCTAGGCTTCTACTGAAGAACTGAATAATAATCCTACACTTTGCCTGAGTATTTCCACATAATCATGAATAATTGTGTCATCTATCACTTTTCCTTAACTACTACTTGTCTAATAATATTTTTTCTTCTAAAATTAAATTCTATGACATCGCATAAGTTTAGCTCTATTTTGTGTTCACACGTGATACTTTATTCATTTTGAAATATGATGACTTAATACTTTCCTAAAATTGAGATATAATTAACTTTACCTATTAAAGTATGTAATATGTAATTCTGTGCCTCCAGTATTTTCTCAAATTGTTGCTATTATAACTTGTTAATTTGACCATTTTATCAAACAGCAACAAAAATTTCCATAAACATTATCAATCCTTCAAGGCATTATCATCCTGCATACTATTTTTAAAGGCTTTTCATTTCTTGAAATTTTATATAATGGAATCATACAGATTTTTTTTGATCATAAAATATTCCATTGGATACATAAAGTGCCTTATTTTCTATAAAGTGAATTAAAGTTGTTATTTTAAAATTTTTAGTTATTGTTATTAAAGCTACTACAAATGTTCTATGATTGTTACTTTTGAAGAACATTTTCAAAATCCTTGTCTACCTAAAAGTGTAATTGTTGCATCATTTGCACACTCTATTCTTAAGTTATAAGTAGGTATAGACTGCTTTCCTGAAGAACTGTAGGTTTCACATTCCAGACTATGATAGATGACAGATCTTTGCCAACATTTATTTTATTTTCCCTTCTTTACAATTTATTGTCACTATCATGGTAAAATGTAAGTGGTGTCTTTTTGAGGTTTTGTTTTGTTTTAATGAGTAATGATACTGAGCACCTTTGAAGACCTTCCTGACATCTGTTTGCTTTTGGATAAATGAGTGCCTCATGACCTTTATTTCTCTCTTTCTTTTATGGAGATTAAATGTGGACTTAGGAATATTTTCACCCATTCAATACATTGTCTTTATACCATCTGATATGCTGTTTGAATAACAAAAGCTTTTAATTTAATTGGTGCCAGATATATATGTGGTTGTTATCACTTAAAATTGAAGAGTCATAGTTATATTCAAAATTACAACATGAACAGTAATGTTCTTCTAACAGTGTTATAGTATGAGGTCCTAAGTATCAATCTTCTGATCCAGTTTGAGTTAGCTCTTTGTAAAGGTTTGCAATTGTGATGTGCTTGTTATTTTTGTCATAAATAACAACTTTGTTATTTTTCAGGTTTTTAAAAAATATTCTCTGTTGTTTAATCTGACAGAGATTAAAACCCCAGGAGGCTTCAATTCTACACAAAGAACAATAGACAGCTAAGGAATAACGAAAGTGGGAGGAATATTGTTCTTCATGAAAGAACATGCCAATTGGTTGTTCAATACCAGATATTCAGGTCTGAAAACATACATATAAGTGATATTATACAGTCTGAACACGTTATATTTAAGAATATATATGTGTGTGTGGGTGCGGGTGGGTGGGTGTATTAGCAATGAAAAACAGACCAGGAACTTGAGAATTTGGGGGAGTATATGAAACTGTTTAAAGAAAGTAAATGAAAGAGAAATTATATTATTATAGTGTCAAAAATTAAAACTACATTACTTAGAAAGATTTATTTTTATGTACATGTGTGTAATCTCTTTGTGAATGTCATATGTGTGCAGGTGTTTGCAGATGCCAAGATGGTATCGCATCTCCTGGGACTGGAGATGCAGCCAATTGTGATCTGCAGGATACGGGTGCTTTGACAATGAGCCATCTCTCCAACAACTATAACTTAAATTAGCATGCAGATTTTAGGATTAATTTGTTAGTTTCTTTAAGAAGTCTACTTATTTTGATAAGAATAATACCAAGTCTACAGACTAATTTCAGAAGTATTGCTCACTTAAAACAACTGTCTTTGGTAATCTGTTGTATTTTACTTTTGAAGTTGTTAAAGAGATAATTTGGCCACTTACCTTTCTTACTTTCTAAGAATGCATTCTAATTTTCTTCAGTTTTATTATTTTTTTTACTTACTTAGTTTTTAGACAATGCTATGATCATGGAGGTCTGTGAGATATAAAATCTTTGTCTTTGGAACTGGGATCTGAGCATTGCTTTGATTTTGGGCAATATATTCATTATATTATGTTCAGTCTGCCTTATACTTCACATTTGATTGTAATTAAACATGCCAGAAATGATGTTACTAAGTTATTCTATCTGGTAAAGAGAACTCATATTCTTCTACAGGAGTTTTATAAGGGGATAACTACTCCCATTGACAACTCTTTTATTTGAGGTAACTTTTTGTCTCTTAGTTTGATTTTTATATTTATAGAGGTAGAGATGTTCCTGGGCTTTGTGCCCTATGACCTTGACACTGCAAACACATTCTCTACTACAGGATTGAAGGTCAGGGATATATTTATGGCTTTAACTTAAATGACTTAGCCATCCCCATGTAGGGATATCTTTCATTATAATAATCAGAAAACATTATTCACGGGGATCCAAGATGGCAGCGGCCCTCGGGGACGTATTTTGATCTCAGGGTAAATAGTCACAGGGCGGCGAGTGTTGCAGGACGTTGTACAAATGGGTCTGGGGACTGAACCGCCCTGGGTCTCACCCAACTACCCAGGGACCACTGGAACTCCCTGGACAGGATGCTCCCCCCCCACTCTCGGACATGCGGAAGCCGCTGAATCCAGGAATTGGGATACCCTCTTCCCCACCAGGAGAGACACATTGGGTAAGTTCCAGTCTAATACCCAGTGGGCAGATTCAGACACCATGCAGAGAAAATCTCCAGCCTGGTGGGCACCCCCATGTCTGGCTATCTGGCAAAAGGTTGTGACCCATGGAAGTGCACTCAGCTCAGCTACAGAATGCCATCAGATTGCAGATTGCAACCCACTGTGGTATATGGGAGCTTAGTTAACTATGACTTCACTTGCCAGTTTCCAGACCGTGGGAGCAGCAAGGCTATTGGGGGTGAAGGCAGATTTACCCACCACAGGAGCCAACCCTGGGCAAACTGTGAAGTATTTACAATTATTATCGGACTTTTTTGCTAGTACTGGCCCTTTCGGCAGGGAACCACAGCTTACGTGTACACAGCTCCACCCCCTGGATTAGTTAGGTCTCCACCTAAGAGGCAGGGCTGAATGACTCACCTTACAGGGGTGGAGTAAGGCAATTCAGCTCCGACAACAAAGCACCCCAATTTGGACCCAAGTCCGGGAGACAGCTAAAAATTTCCAAATGGCCAGGGGCCCCAGACAAAAACAAAACAAAAACCAGAGCAGAATGACTCCAACAAAAGAAAGCAATGCTATTTCATCCAGCCCAGACCACCTAACCACAGCTGAAATACATGAAAACGATTACAAGTCTACATTATGGAAAGTGATAGAGTCCCTTCAAGAAGAACTTAAATCTATGAAGGAATTCAAAGAAGTCACAATTGCACATACAAAAGCGATGGAAAATACCATTAGAGAACTTCAGAACAAGGTGAGACAACTTGAACAAGAAAAAGAGAGGGCAATGGAAGACTTCCAGGCAAAGACAAGCAAACTGGAGCAGGAAATGTACAAAACGAATAAAATCACTCAAGGCATGAAGATGGAAATGGAAACAATAAAGAAAATAGAGTCAGAGTTAAAAATTGAAATGGAGAATCAAGGGAAGAAAACAGGAACTATGGATTTGAGTACCAAAAATAGGATTCAAGAGATGGAAGACAGGATCTCAGGCATGGAAGTTTCGATGGAAGAAATCAATACAACATCCAAAGAAAATGAGAAAGCTAAAAAACCTCTGACCCACAATATCCAAGAAATCAAGGACCCAATGAAAAGACAGAACCTAAGAATTATAGGCATAGAGGAAAGAGAAGACTCCCGACTCCATGGTCCAGGAAATATCTTCAACAAAATCACAGAAGAAAACGTCACAAACCTAAAGAAAGAGATACCAATAAAAATCCAATAGGCTTACAGAACACCGAACAGATTAGATCAGAAAAGAAACTCCTCTCGCCACATAATAATTGAAACTCCAAATGTAGAGAACAATGAAAGGATATAAAAAGCTGTAAGAGAAAAAGGCCAAGTCACATAAAATGGCAGACCCACCTGACTTCTCCTCAGAAACTTTAAAAGCTAGAAGCGCCTGGACAGATATCCTACAAGTCCTGAGAGATCATAGGTGCCCAGCCAGACTACTATGCACAGGAAAACTCCCTATCAACATAGATGGAGAAAACAAGATATTCCATGACAAAATCAAATTCAAACAATATCTAACCACAAACCCACCCCTACAGAAGATCCTAGAAGGAAAATTTCAACACAGAGAAGATAATGACACCCAAGAAAACAGAGGAAATAGAAACCTCCACAGCAACTAAACAAAAAGAAACACAAGACGACCAGCTATACCAAAATAATGGGAATTAACAACCCCAGGTTACTAATATCCATCAACATCAACAGTTTCAACTCGCCAATAAAAAACACAGACTTACAGACTGGATCCGTAAACAAGACCCATCTTTTTGCTGCATACAAAAAAACACATCTCACTATTGAAGATAGACACTACCTCAGAGTAAAGGGCTGGGAAAAGATTTTCCAAGCAAATGGACCCTGGAAACAAGCTGGAGTAGACACCTTAATATCAAAAAAACATAGACTTCCAATGAAGTTAATAAAAAAAGACAGAGAAGGGCATTACATAATCGTTAAAGAAATATTCATGAAGAGGACATCTCAATATTGAACATCTATGCCCCAAATACAAAGGCACCTACATTTATAAAAGAAACAATTCTAAAACTTAAATGGCACATCGATCCAAACACTTTAGTAGTGGGAGACTTCAACACCCCACTCACAACTATGGACAGATCATCAAGACAGAAGCCAAACAGAGAAATTATGAGTCTAAAAGAGATCATAAACCAAATGGACCTAACAGATATCTACAGAACGTTTCACCCAAACACAAAGGAATACAACTTCTTCTCAGCACATCACGGAACTTTCTCTAAAATCAACCATATAGTTGGACAAAAAGATAGCTTCAACAGATACAAGAAAACTGAAATTACCCCTTGTATCTTATCAGACCACCATGGAATAAAGCTGAATTTCAATAGCAAAAGAATCAACAGAAAGTCTACACACACATGGAAGTTGAACAATTCATTACTAGAGAACCACTGGTTCAGGGAAGAAATAAAGAAGGAAATCAAAGGCTTCTTAAAATCGAACGAAAATGAAGACACAACATACCCAAACCTATGGACACAATGAAAGATGTGCTACGAGGAAAGTGCATAGGACTAAGTGCCTTGAAAAAAAAATTGTGACAGCTCATATTAGCGAATTAACAGTTAAATTGGGTGAATTGGAAAAAAAAAGGAGCAAACACTTCCAAGAGGAGCAGAAGGCAGGAGATCATCAAACTTAGGGCTGAAATCAACAACTTAGAAACAAAAAGAACTACACAAAGAATCAATGAAACCAAGAGTTGGTTCTTCAAGAAAATCAACAAAATAGACAGACCCTTAGCCAAATTAGCTAAAAGACAGAGGGAGAAAACACAAATCAACAAAATCAGAAATGAAAAGGTAGAAATAACAACAGACATTGAGGAAATCCAGAGAATATTTGGATTCTACTTTAAAAATCTATACTCCACCAAATTTGAAAACTTAAGTGAAATGGACAATTTTCTTGATAGAGTCCACCTACCGAAGCTAAATCAAGATCAGACAAACAGATTAAAAAGCCCTATAACCACTAAGGAAATA
This sequence comes from Lophiomys imhausi, assembly GCA_907164525.1. Lineage (NCBI taxonomy): Eukaryota > Metazoa > Chordata > Mammalia > Rodentia > Muridae > Lophiomys > Lophiomys imhausi. Next base: position 3,486,471 of record CAJQZJ010000727.1, on the reverse strand, counting down.
GAAACAGACATTAAAAATCTCCCAACCAAAGAAAGCCCAGGGCCACATGGCTTTAGCATGGAATTCTACCGGGCTTTCAAAGAGGAGCTAACACCAATACTCTTCAAACACTTTCACCAAATAGAATCAGAAAGAACATTGCCAAACTCATTCTATGAGGCCACAGTCACCCTGATTCCTAAACCACACAAAGACCCAGCAAAGAAAGAGAACTTCAGACCAATCTCCCTCATGAACATAGATTCAAAAATATTTAATAAAATACTAGCAAAACGAATTCAAAAAACATCAAAAGTGTCATACACCCTGATCAAGTAGGCTTCATCCCAGGAATGCAGGGATGGTTCAACATATTAAAGTCTATCAACATAATTCACCATATAAACAAGATGAAAGAAAAAACCACATGATAATCTCACTAGATGCCGAAAAAGCATTTGACAAAATCCAACACCCCTTCATGCTAAAAGTTCTGGAGAGAACGGGCATACAAGGACCATACATAGAAATAATAAAAGCAATATACAACAACCAGTGTCCAACATCAAATTAAATGGAGAGAAACTTGAAGCATTTCCTCTAAACTCAGGGACAAGAGAAGGATGACCACTTTCACCATATCTCTTCAATATAGTACTTGAAGTTCTTGCTAGAGCAATAAGACAACTAACGGAGATCAAGGGGATGAACATTGGAAATGAAAACATCAAAATATCCCTATTTTCAGACGATATGATAGTATACATAAGTGACCCCAAAAATTCCACCAGAGAAGATTTACAACTGATAAACACCTTCAGCAAAGTGGCTGGATACAAAATTAATTAAAAAAAAAATCAGTAGCCCTTCTTTATACAACAAACAAATGGGCTGAGAAAGAAATAAGGGAAACAACCCCTTCACAATAGCCACAAACAACATAAAATACCTGGGGGTAACTCTAACCAAGCAAGGAAAGGACCTGTACAACAAAAACTTCAAGCCCTTGAAGAAAGAAATGGAAGAGGCCTTTAGAAGATGAAAAGATCTCCCATGCACATGGATAGGTAGGATCAACATAATAAAAATGGCTATCCTACCAAAAGCAATATATAGATTCAATGCAATTCCTATCAAAATACCAACACAATTTTTTATAGACTTGGAAAGAGCTATTCTCGATTTCATATGGAACAATAAAAAACCCAGAATAGCTAAATCAATCCTGTACAATTAAAAAAAAAAAAAAAAAAAAAAAAACATCTGGAGGTATCACTATCCCAGATTTCAAGCTGTACTACAGAGCAATAGTTGTAAAAACTCATGGTATTGGTATAGAAACAGACCAGAAGATCAATGGAATCGAATTGAAGATCCACAAATAGACTCACACACTTATGGCCACCTAATTTTTGACAAAGAAGCCAAACGGCACAATGGAAGAAGGACAGCATCTTCAACAAATGGTACTGGTCCAACTGGATGTCCACTTGTAAAAGAATGAAATTAGACCCATACTTATCACCTTGTACAAAACTTAAGTCCAAGTGGATCAAAGACCTTAGCATAAGGCAGGTCACACTAAATCTACTAGAAGAAAAAGTGGGAAAAACCCTCGAACTGATTGGCACAGGTGACAACTCCCTGAACAGAACACCAACAGCTCAGGACCTGAGATCAACAATCAATAAATGGGACCTCATGAAACTGAAAAGCTTCTGTAAGGCAAAAGACACTGTCATTCGAACAAAATGGCAGCCTACAGACTGGGAGAAAATCTTCTCCAACCCCACATCTGACAGAGGGCTAGTATCCAAAATCTAAAAAGAACTCAAGAAAATAAATGCCAAGAAACCAAATAATCCAGTCAAAAAGTGGGGGACGGAGCTAAATAGAGAATTCACAAATGAGGAATCCCTAATGGCTGAGAGACACTTGAAGAAATGCTCAACATCTTTAATCAGCAGAGAAATTCAACTCAAGATGACTCTGAGATTCTATCTCACACCTGTCAGAATGGCTAAGATCAAAAGCTCAAATGACAGCACATGCTGGCGAGGGTGTGGAGAAAGGGGAACGCTACTCCATTGCTGGTGGGCGTGTAGGCTTGTGCAACCACTATGGAGGTCAGTCTGGCAATATCTTAGAAAACTTGGAATAGCTTTTTCTCAGGACCCAGCCATACTACTTCTGGGTATACACCCAAATGACTCTTCACGGAATCATAAGGAAGTTTCCTCATCTATGTTCATAGCAGCCTTATTTGTAATAGCTAGAAACTGGAAACAACCCAGATGTCCCTCAACCAAAGAATGGATTAAAAAACTGTGTTACATCTACACAATGGAATATTATTCAGCTATCAGGAACAATGAAATTATGCAATTTGCAGCCAAATGGATGGAACTAAAAAAGCTCATCCTGAGTTAGCTAACCCAGACTCAGAAGGATGCATATGGCATCTATTCACTTATAGTAGGATTTTAGCTATATGGTAGAAGGTATTGATACTACATCTAACACACCAAAGGGAACATGGACATAGACTTTTTATTTTTATTTATTTTTTCTCTATTTTTCATTCTTTTTATCTGTTTGTCTGCTTATTGTTTTTTTTTGTTTGTTTGTTTTGGTTTGGTTTAGTTTTCTCTTCCAGGCAATGAAACAATTTTCACTGGTGGTACTGCCTCATAGACCCCCAATGAATGAGGAGGCTCTTGGCCCTCATACAACCTCTGAACTCATATGCGGGACTGTTATATAGGGACACTCCAACCCAGAGAAATGGGATAGAAGGGTTAGGGGGTAAAGAAAAAAAAATGAAATGTGAAGTTTCTGCCTTTTGCTACTAATTGTCATAAACTGTTTAGGATAATTAAGAAATGCAAACTAATAGTCATGCAAGCCAGTCATTTTGTTAGATACTATGACAGTCTATTATAGTTATTTTTTAAGCTAATCAGAAATAAAGCTGCTAAGAGACAAGCAACATCTGCTTATCCTAATATAAGAGATAGATACGGCCTCTTCAAAAACCTCAAGAGATCTGAAGAATATGGCATTCAAAGATGTTTTATTAACTTTAGATTTTTTTTTATATCGAGACATATCAACCCCTGACAGCACCTCCTATTCTACTCCAAGTAGAAGATGAGCATTGAAGAATCTCCAATGGGAGATGATTTAATTAGTCGCAAGCCTATCTCTTGATAGGAAAAGCCCCTTGCTCCAACTGTAGACAGAATGCTGTCCAAAAGGGACAAAACTTGGAAGCAGGTAAGTCGACAGCCTAGCTCTGCCAAGACAGGGTAGGCAAGTCCTTCATAACCCCTGCTCTACAATCAATGTCTGTCAGAGAAACGGGGCCAAATGACTGAAGATCGATGCTGTAATGTATGGAGAGAAAATGGGAACTGTCCAGGCAGCCACTTGTATGTCATTTCTTAGTTTTGGAAGCTGCATGCTCTGTACTTCCTATAAATCAGATATATTTATCCCTCTCAGGTCTCTGAGGTGGTCGAAGAATAGATAGCTAGAATCTCATAATTAAATTTTGATTTGTTTAGGAGTCAAGAGTGTGTTTTAGATCTAAGAAGATGCTTTTAAAATTGTGTTGCAAGTTAGTATGAATGTTAAGTTAGATATAGAACTTTAAACTCATGGAGATGGTTAGATAGTAGAATGTTAAAGTCAGGTGCCAAATATATATGGACTGGACATTGAGAATGTATGCTAAGCAATATAACCCTCATAGCTGTGGCCTAATTACCTCTGTTGTTTTGTATTGTATCTATTATTATAAGAGAAAGAGCCATTTGTTGGACTGAAAGGGGGAGCTGTAGGGAGAAATAAGGTATATCTTAAACTTAAAAAAAGGGGAAGAAGATGGGGAGTTGAAGGTGGGATGGTGTGACTGGAGGGGGGAGTAGGGAGGGGATTGCGATTGAGATGTAACTTGAAGAAATAAAAAATAAAGGAAAAAAAGAAAACTTTATTCACTTATTAGAAATTGATCATAGGAAGCATCTATAAAAAAGACATTGGTTTGTAATGGAAACGGAATCTTTTTTGATCATTCAGCAAAAGCTTATGGCAAATCACCTGTAGTTTTGCCAGTTTCAAGTTTCTTATTGGAAAAGATAGTTTCAGCTATGAAAGCATTGCTTTAAGCAGATAAATCTCAATATATACTCAGAATTAGCCTTTCTTTCTTTCCTTCCTTCCTTCCTTCCTTCCTTCTTTCTTTCTTTCTTTCTTTCTTTCTTTCTTTCTTTCTTTCTTTCTTTCTTTCTTTCTTTCTCTTATTTACCTATACAAATCTCTAAAATAACAGCTCAACTAGTATTTCCATCATCTGTTATACCTAGTAAAATTTCATTGTGTTTCCATTGATGAAAACAATATAATATTTTTCTTCACAAAGATTATTTCCAGAGTTAGTGATTACATATATAGTTTGTATTTTTATATTATGATAATATTTTTGGTGTGATGAGTTTGCAAGGATATTTAGGGAACTATGAGAAAGTATTTCCTATTAGTAAGAAATTGTCAACTATGTCAGCTCCTGACAGCACCCCCATTCTACTCCAAGTAGAGGATGATCATTAAAGAATCTCCATTTGGAGATGGTTGCATTAGAGGTAAGCCAGTCACTGGGCAAGAAAAATCCCTTGCTTCAACTGTAGACAGAATACTGTCCAAAAAGGACAAAACTTGGAATAGTTAGGTCTACAGACTAGCTCTGCCAAGACAGGGAAGGCAAGTCCTTCATAATTACTGCTTTACAATTAATGTCTGTCAGAAATACTGGGCCAAGAGGCTGAAGATAGATGCTCTAATGTATGGAGAGAAATTGGGGACTGTCCAGGCAATCAGTTGTCTGTCATTTCTTAATTTTGGAAGCAGCTGGCTCTGCACTTCCTCTATAATCAGATATCTTTATCCTTCTCAGGTCTCTCACGTGGTTGAAGACTAGATAGGTATAGTCTCACAGTCACATTTTAAGTTGTTTAGGAATTAAAAATATGTTCTAGGTCTAAGAAGATGTTTTTAATTTTATAATGCAAGTTAGGATAGAAACTGAGTTAGGTTAAAACTTTAAACTCATGGAGATAGATGGATAATAGAATATTGATATCGGTTGCCAAGTATGCATGGACTGGACATTGGAAATGTATGTTATATCTTATAGTTTTCATAATTGAGGCCTAATTATTAAAAAGAAGAATTATGAGTTCTGGGTGAAGGGGGAGTGGCTGGGAAGGTGGGGCTGGGAGAGGTGGAGGGAGAGAACTGTGATGGAGATGTAACTTGAAATAATAAATAAACATAAAAAATAATGAAAACAAAAAAGAATTATCAACTGAATTTTCCCTAGTTCTTAATCAGCATTTCTAAACCCTAGGTATGAATTATCTAGTATGACATGAGAGCTCCTTAAATTTATAAATGTTATTGGATGTTAGAACCATTTTGTCTAAATTATCCTTACAATTTACAAAATATCGACAGTTACCTCATACAGAAACATAAAGAGCAATATATTTTGGACATTTTGACCATTTTCTTCAAGATAATGATGTATGTGTTTCTAATGGAATATACTGGCTAAGAGGCATGCTGATTTTCTCAGGGACTTAGTCATTTAACTTATTGTTGTTAAGGGCTCCGTGTCAGTTATAATTCATCAGTTCAAGTGCTTATTATAATGTGCCTGTTGACAAATTAGGAATGTGTAGATAGTGACATTTCTTTTCATTCAAGTCATTTTGGTACTGGAACCTATGCTGACAATCTTTTCTCTCATAATATTATTTTCATTTGAGGTTTTGTTCTATTTTTGTTTATATTTCGAGGACATAAGGGCTTTTCTTGATGCTCTCTTGTCTATTTGTTTAGGAACAATAAATGTGATCATAGCAACATTGTAAAATAAAGTGTAAGGTTTTGTCTATATGGATCTACATCATGCACAAAGAAATGGTATTTGCAAAACAAATTCTACTGCTGTTCCTAAAATTATCTTCTGCTTCTTAATTAGGAAATGTATCTAATCCTATTTTTGAGGTTTAGAAATGCTGAAAAAATTTTTTTCTTGCAACATTCTCTTAGAAAATAAAATTTTTGCTTTCAATTTTAAAATACAATGTTCAAGACTAACAAGATAGCTCAAGGGATAAAGTGCATGCTGTTACCACATGAGACGTAAATTCCAGTCCCCAGAATCAGGTTGGCATGGAAGTTTACCTGCAACTCCAGGACAAGAAAGGTGTAGACCTGTGGGATTCCTGCAGCATTATAGCTAGTTTAATTGGATAAAACCTTGAGTATGACTAAATAAATAAGCAATGATCAAGGAAGATTTCCTTAAACCTCAAGTCTCCACACACATGCAGGAGTGAATAGACAAATGTACGTATACCAAACATATGTAAATAGGCAAAAAATGAAATTTGAGAGAAATAAAATGCGTATATGGTTCAGTTACTATATTTCATGAATAATAATCTTACAGTGTATGATTCTTTTACTTAACAACATTTTGGCTTTAAAAAGAATACTTGAATTTATTTTTTAAAATTTAATGCATGTTTATGGTAAATTTTGGTCATTTTCACCCAAATTCCCACATCCTCCTTTAGCCACCTTTCTTCTTCCTGCAAATCTTTCCTCTTTCTGAACAAGTGTTTTACATGTCTTTTGTGTGTGACCTACTGAATTAATCCAGCCTTTAGAAAAGGTATGTTTAAAATGGGTTAACCTTAATTTTGTATCAATATACATTGATATAAGAGCATGTTGAATAATCTATCCCTTTTTCTTTATCATTCTTGTCTATATCTCACTTTTTAAAGCCTTTTTCCCCTAAAAAAGAGAGAAGGAAGGATAGAGAAAAGAAAAAGAGAGAAAATCCTGGGTCTAACCTCTAAAACTATTTAACAAGACCATTTAACAACTTGTAACCAACCCCTGTTCTTGATGCTCTCTTGTCTATTTGTTTAGTAACAATAAATGTGATCATAGCAACATTGTAAAATAAAGTGTAAGGTTTTGTCTATATGGATCTACATCATGCACAAAGAAATGTTATTTGCAAAACAAATTCTACTTCTGTTCCTAAAATTATCTTCTAATAACAACAAACATCTATAACCCATCAAATGACCAAAAAGGAGGGAAGGAAAAATCACCCACCCCACCTTCTGGGAATGGGATGTTGCTCTCTTAAAATGACTTCCTGCTGATTTTGTACATAGGTAACTTGTTTGGGATACCTAGGTAACATTTAAAAATACAATGTGAAGTTTTGACCCATTGATAGCAACTGTCACAAACTATTTAGGATAATCAAAAGATGCAAACTAACAGTCATTCAAACATTTCATTTGGTTAGGTACTAGCACAGTTTATCACAGATGTTTTCTAAGTTAACTGGAAATCAAGATGCTAAGAGACAAGCAACATTTGCTTATCTTAATATAGGGAGATAGAGAGGTGGTCATCAAAAATTTCAAGAGATCTGTATAATTTGGCACTCAGAAAAAGTTTCTTAACTTAAGATTTTTTGATGTTGGGACATGTCAACTCCTGACAGCATCCACTATTCTACTCCAAGTAGAGGATGAGCATTGAAGAATCTTCATTTGAAGATGGTTGCATTAGTGGAAAGTGCACTGGGCAAGAAAAATCCCTTGCTTCAACTGCAGACAGAATGCTGTCCAAAATGTCAAAACTTAGAAGCAGGTAAGTGTAACAGTAAATTTTTATTTATCACACATATATTTATTAATACTTAACAATTACCTAACAATTGTCTATAAAATTCCTAAATCCTAAACCCAAACCATAACTCTGAAAACTAGCACCTAAAACTTCTTAATACCTATAGTACAAGCATTTAACATTAACCTAAGGTTTCTCAAAAGATATTTTTCTCTGAGTGTGGGTTCTGATGAATGGCTGGTCTTCATAAAATTTTTCAGTTTTAAGGTCTCTGAATTTCGTTCATCAGATTCTAAGATAGTTTATCTAACAGGAATCACCTCCATGGTTTTAAGACCAATTAACATATGAAAGTTTCCTGAATCTCAGGGAGAATCCATTCCTATATAGACCCAAAACTGGTCAACATCAGAGGGTGAAACTTTCTGATGATATTGAAGTGAGTTCTCTGCCAGACAAGAAGGAGGTGAAACAACAAGAGGAGCCCAGCCTTTGTCTAAGTGCATCTTGACTTATATATCTTCAGCAGAGGATTTCGTGCTCTTTTCAAGTTATGCCCCTGGGCTAAGTCTTTTTCAAAAAAGCTTTTTGCAGAGGGGTGTGAATTCACAGGCGGTCTGCAGATGTGGGCAGGTGCCTCCAGGATTGTCATTCAGATGCTTTTCTTTGCAGAGGGCTGTGAAATGACAGGAGACCTCCAGATTGTGGGCACCTGGGGGGGGGCATGTTATCCCCCTAGCTCTAAGATCAAAGAGGTCCTGGTCCTTGGTGAGTTCCCAAGGACATGCTGTTTTGGAAGTAAGTCATTTACCTTAAAGTCCAGCCTTATTCCAAGTTCCCTATGCTATTATATGCTAACACTAAACCTATCACAGGTAAGTTGACAGCCTAGCTGTGCCTAGACAGGGTAGGAAAGTCCTTCATAATTCCTACTTTATAATTAATATCTGTCAGAGATACTGGGCCAAAAGGCTGAAGACAGATGCTCTAATGTATGGAGAGAAATTGGGGACTGTCCAGACAGCCAGTTGTCTGTCACTTCTTAGTTTTGGAAGCTGCTGGCTCTGCACTTCCTGTATAATCAGTTATATTTATCCTTCTCAGGTCTCTGATGCAGTTGAACACTAGATAATTATAGTCTCACAGTTAAATTTTAAGTTGTTTAGGAATTAAAAGGATGTTCTAGGTCTAAGAAGATGTTTTTAAGTTGGTAATGCAAGTTTGGATGGAAACTGAGTTAGGTATAGAATTTTAACCCCTGGAGATAGATGGATAGTAGAATATTAATATCAGTTGCCAAATATGTATGGATTGGACCTTGAAAATATATGTTATACCTTTTATATTTTCATATTTGAGGCCTAATTATTAAAAAAAAAAGAATTATGAGTTCTGGGGAAAGGGGAAGAGGGTGGGAGGGTGGGGCCAGGAAGGGTGAAGGCAGTGGACTATGATGGAGATGTAACTTGAAATAATAAATAAACATTAAAAAAAGAAAAGGTATGTTTAATTAGTTTAACAATACTCAAGTAATGAACAACAACAAGGACATTTTTCTAAATGCTAGCTAAAATTAGGCAAAGTCATTATACATTTCCAACACACTGGAGGGTCTAACAAGTATTTCTGAAATAATTAAATGTGTATTTTCCATTTTACAGTTGAAGGAGGCAGTTTTGCCATTTGTCAGTATCAACTCTTTCCAGTAGCACTGTTCCTCACATGGGGATGACAAGATCTGACAAAGCAGTCTGCTTCTTGGATGTCAATCACTACCTTGAGGAGAACACTCTGCAACTGAATGCTGAGTAATTTTGTTAAACATTTTTTTAAATGTAATAGAAACTGATCTGGGAAGGCTAAATATAGATTATGTGAAGCAATATGTTTGTGATTGTGTCTGTGGGTTCAACCAGCTTTCAACTTCATGTAATAAACTAAATATTAATTTTCTTTGTTACAATATTTTGGTTACACCCTATGTAAGGTGGAAAGTCCTAGACCTGTTCAAATAAGCATACTTTAATGTGTTTTTGGCTTTCATTATAATATTAAGTATAGAAAAATTAAAAATTTTAAAACATGATAATAAAATGATTTAGAAAGTGAAGTCTACTACACAGTGACATTGAGAACATATTGTAAAATTTGGTAGATAAAACAAGTCATTAGAAACATGAATGTTTGTAAAATGGAGGTGGTATGGATCACAAATCACACCCTGCTTGCCCACCTCATAGACAGGAGCTTTGCAAGTACTTAGGAGCGTGACTATGCCACTATAGTGAGTACTTGTTAAATTCTTATACTGTCACACAGTATTTTGGGATAATGAATCTCCTCTTCAAATTCAAGAACAAATTATTTGGGTGATATATATTTGAATCCCAGGTCTCATTAAATGGCTGTGACTCATGCTAATTTCTTTTAAATACTTTAAGTTCTGATTTCTCAGGTTTTAATTAGTTCAAGTTCTCTTGTAACAGTAAGCAGGAGAGGTGTAAGTGGATGGATTTATGATATATATATATATATATATATATAGATAGATAGATAGATAGATAGAGAGAGAGAGAGAAAGAGAGAGAGAGAGAGAGAGAGAGAGAGAGAGAGAGATTTAGATAGATTGTAGATAATAGATGACTGGCAGATAGAAATCCATTAATATTGTTGGCTCTTGTGATTATAGAGGCTAACATTTTCCACAACAGAGCTCCTGAAATCATGAAATTATTAATATGCCTAACAATCAACACCAGACAAGATAATGCCATAACTCTTACTGGAAGTCTAGAACCTGGAGGTCTGGTGCTGTGTGGTTTTCCAAGTCTGGAAAACCATGACTTGTGAAGCTTAGGACAAGAAAAGGATGATGCATCCAAAATCCAGGACACAGATAAGACATTCCTTCTGTTTCTTGTGTTCTATCTTTGCATGTAGCCCTCTGATTGGTTCCCATTTTTAAATCAGGAATCAGTCACTAAAATTAACCACCACAGAGGGTAAGAAGGCTCAATGAATTTCTGAAATAGATTTATTAAAACAAGATTAACATAATGTAAATTGGTCCTCAAATATGAATTATTATTACTACCATTGCCTTATATAAACAGATTACATGATGTATTTGGATGAAAAAAATCAGCATAGAACACAAGTCTTTACAAAGTAAATTTACCATTGCTCTGTACTGTTTACTTTTTGACATCATTCCATTTCAATTAAAATTTCCTAATATCACAAAATTAAATCCTGTTTTAGATACACTTACCTCTTTACTAAGGTCTTGTAAAAGAAGGCTCTCATGAAGCAAATACACTAAGAGAGAGTATAATGGTAACTCTTACTATTGAAGAGGAAGTTTTCCCTTTACAATATAATTAAAGTCAATGTGAACAGAATTTATAACAAATCTCATATACATATTGTGTATCATATGCATATGTAAAAGATAAGTATAGCCTGGTTGAACATGTGTGAAATCCAAGTACCTAGGAAGTTGAGGCAGAGGAATGGAGCTCTAAGCCAACCTGGGGTACTTTGGGAATGCTGTCAAAAAGCAAAGAGGAAAAGGAAAAGAAGAACTCAAATTACTAAGCAATATATATTTGTCTGAATCTATAGTTTTAGCAGGAATATTAATTGTATAAGTCTGGGTATTTACTCTAATGAACTCTTGTTTTAATAAATAGTTGAGATAGTTTTCTGTCTAGAATCATGTTTAGTATTGAGATAAAATATCAAAATCTTTGAAGAATTATCATTCTAGCTACATTTTCAGTCAGACATTAATGATATGAATATGAAAACTATATAACTATGTATTCTCTGCATTAACTCTTTTTAGGAAGATAATAATAATGAAAAATTTTAAATGAAAGGTATAGTATATTCTATTGGTTTCCCTATTTTTTATAATGATCCATATATGAAGATAAAATGCTGAAATACTGAAATACAATCAAATATCCAAAGTTTTGAGTTCTAATATTGAATAATTTTGCAAATTTAAATTAAATATTTTATCTTGAATAGAAATATAAATGTATAAAAGTATAATGTTCACTTTATGCATATTTCAATGATTAGGGCATAATCTTATTTAGAAATGATAGTTTCTGTCTTTAACTTTGGAATATTTTATGCAAAACTTGAAATAATCTTTCATGACCTTGTATTCTATTTTTATTTCTAGTTGTGTTATTTTTCTCAAGGTAGATTTGATGAAAATTGCTACTTATTAGTCACAAGTAATTTTCAATTTACTTTCAGCAATGCAGGTTCCCAGATGAAGAGGTGTGTTGATTCAAGTAGAATAATCTGATTATGATGGAGTTCAAAATGGAAAAAAATAAACTTCTTCCAATCGATTTGTGTTGTGTTGCTTAGATACAAAGTTTGAGAAGTTTTCTGTTTGTCTTGCTCAGAACTCTGTAATTAAAAATTACTATTGTAACAAATTAAGTTTCTTACTATTAATTCAGTTAAGTAATTGCTTACATATATTTAAATAGAATTATGTAGAGCTCTGTGTGAGTGTGTGTGTGTGTGTGTGTGTGTGTGCGTGTGTGTAGTTCATAATTTAAGATGATCACAGAAAGGGATAAAAATGTTTCCTTTAAATTGGATATGATTAGTCAATAGTATCAAGATCCTGATGAAAACATTATTATAAATCCCACAGCACAAAACTTAGGAAAGTCAATATTTGTTTATATGCCAGAAGCAAAACAGAGATATACATCCAGTACAATAACAGATGCCATTTCTGGAAGGCATCTATAGTAACTTTTCATATAGGAATGGTAGTTAATTTCCATCCTCTCCTCCATGTTGGGTTTTTGTCTAACTTGAGTTTGAAGATGCTGTTTTCATAAACACTGTAAGTTCATATGTGCCACTATATTTTTGTGCCCAGAAATCAGTTTACTTTATTCATCCACCTCATTTAGATCTTATAATCTTTACAATGCCTCAACTATGATAATTCTCACACCTTGAAGGAGAGGGTATTATATAGATATCCTATTTGGGCATTAACTGTCTAGTCTCTTATTCCCAGCATCTTGACTAGTTATAGATCTCTGTGTTAATCATCATCAACTTTCTCTGATGAAAGCTCAGAGATGAAGTTTTCTATTGTTATAGTTGATAGTTCATTAGGAGTTTGCTTAATAACATGTTCATTTTGCAGAATAATAATAATGAGTTCTCCTCTAGGATTATGAATAATATGTTTTCAATAGTTCTTGGTCCTTACAATGGTGCCATATGGGTTCCATCTTTTGTAGTGGACCTTATATCCAATCAGAAAAAAGTTTATGGCTCCCATGATATTGCTGTCACTACTGCACCAGTGGGCAAATCTTTCTAGAAAGGTAGTTGTTATTGAAGTTCATAAGATTCATAGCTGGGTGTGATTGGTAATTATTTTTCTCCTCTAGTAGTTTCCATAGCACTTTCCAGTACTATAAAAACTAATCATTAGGGCTGAAGCCTATATGGATATACCAGCTTGGTTTCTTCCATACTCTGTAACTCAAAAATGTGTTGTCTTCAGCATATGAGTCTTATTGTCAAGTTCTGTTGAGCAATCAAGAGCAAGAGGAGTAAACTGTAATGATTTGGGGTTTATTGAATCACAATGCTAAACAATTCCAAGAATGGTAACCCATTTCATGGAGTCTGGATTTTAATTGTTAGCCTGTGGTCCCTATAAGAGGCATTATACTGCACTTATCAGATAACTCAATATATATATATATATATATATATATATATATAAAGCTTCTATAATAGGACTTTTACATCTTATTAATTAGAAATGAACCATGAGGAAATTTTCAAGAAGGGGAATATAATATAATGGTATGAGGAGGTAAAATAATGGAGCAGGAAGTGCTTAATATTATGCAGTTGGAAAGGTAGACTATAAGAAGGAAGGAATATGAGGGTGAATAACTAACATCTATATTTTATCACAAGATGAATTATTTCCTTTGTTGTAATATTAAAAATATCCACATATGAATTTATCCAAGAATTCTACATATGAATTTAAATACTACAAATTTCAAATATATTAATATTAATATTAATAGATTAATGCCATTTGTTGCTAATCCACAACTCTACTATTTCCATTAACAATCATTTACTGTGGTGATTAATTAGTCATTCAAAAGTTAAATTCTGTTGGTTTCACTAGTGTCAGAAGCTCAGTAATGTCAGGTGGTAATGTGTTAATAAAGTGATTGCTACAGATTAAAAACCTATAAAGAACTAAAGAACCAGAAACAAATGAAAGCTGAAACAAATGTGTTTTCATTGGGATATGCATCAGCATGTCATTGGGAAGCTATTCCTGTCCCAGAAAAAAATGTCTGACATCTTTGATATTCAAAAATTATGGGATTGTCACTATCACTGGACAGAGTACTTGGCTCCTCAATGGTCAGCAGTTGATTTGAAATGAGGTAGTCATTTACTTACTTTCCTCTTTTTCCCCATGTCACTGAGGTGAGAATACCACCTTATCTTGGTAAATAAACTTTTTTTATTACTTCATTCTTAACATATGTGACACATGAACCATATGAAATTCACAAGGAGTCTATGCAAACAGAGTCAAATGGAATTCAAGGAACAACTGTGTAAATCTACTACATTAAAAACTACACATTTCATTACTTTGAAGTTGCTGAATTGTCACATTATTCACATTTTCCTGCTTCTCTCATGAGTTCCATCTTTAACATATTCTTATACGTATTTTAACATTTTCAGTTTAAACAGAACAAAAGGAGAGACTAATTTAAAAATGCTTACACAGAAGAAATTAGATATTTTTCTTTTATTTTTGAGATTATGATATGTTACATAATACCTCCTTTTTCTTTTGTTCCTCTAAATCCTAATATAACTTACCTTGCTCTTTTTCAAAACTATGACCACATTTTTACATTCTTAGTTCATGAACATATTTATGTGTCTACACATATGTGTTTCAAAATATAACCTAGTTCATAGGTTTTCCTAATCAGACTATTTCTTCCAACTTTCACGAGGTTGGAGATATTTTGTTTATATTTGGCCATTGTTTTCCAAAACAAGCCAAGACATTCTTTTACAAACTCACTGAGCAGTCGTGAAAAAATTCATAGTCATTACTAAAATGCTATCAAAAAACTTAATATTGTTTTTCATTGGATATCTTGTTCTCTAACCATAAAGAACAAGGATTATATTCCTTATCAGTTTTTATATGTAGTTGTTCTGTTTTGTTTTATTTTATCTGCGTCAATTGCTTAGAACTTACACAGTGATTTTTTTTGGAGAACATTCCACTTATTTCCTGGAACATTTCACAGTCCTTGTTTCCAGCTGATTCATTTTAGTAGTCTGGTGAGATTTGGGTAACACCGTTAACTTTGTTAAGGACTATTATGAAAGAAATGACATTTAAGAACATCATGGATCAAGGCTCACATTGACATCAAATCCCATTGCTACACTTCATTATCTGTTTACCAATGTGCCTATCAGGGATTTTGACTGTAAAATAACACAGACTTTCTTTGTCAATATAATTTATTAGAAAATACTTTGAGTTTAAATGTCAATTTTATTACTAGAACATTTCAATCCTTGCTGAGTGTTTTTTGTAACACTCCAGTCTTCTTTGTTTAGTATTTGATACTTCACTATAGGGAAGAACATATCTGTTTTTCTCCCTGTACTTATGACTTATATGTGATAGGATAAATTCTTACTTATAGTATGTTATTAAATAAAATATCTTATTTAGTTTTAACAGTTTCTGCAAGAGTTGAACAATGAGAGCTGCCCAAAATTATGTCCTGCATTCTCTTTGCATGTCACTCTCATTCTCTGAAATCTTGTTGTTCTTTCTTAACAATATATTTGGAATTATATTCTACTTCTTTGAGGTCTAGCTATTGAGTCAAAACTTTCTCTTCTTACCTCTTGTCTCTTTCAGTGCATGATGCTATTTAGAAGCTGAAATGTATTAGGGGTCCTCATTGCTCCTGGGGTGGCATTGTTGCTTGTCCCTCTTAGGAGGCAGTTGGAAGTCATTCCTCATCTTCCTCTGAGCATCTAACAGTAAAAGCATACCTGTTCTTACTGATGGTTCCATTTCTGATCCAAGACCACTTTATACATTCTTAACTTTTCCCAATGAATATTTATAATTTCCTTTAACAGCAAGAAGCTAGAAGTTCTTTCTTCCTATTTTATTTACTCATTTGCTTAAGGCTAGGATAACTGGAAAATAGTTGTAGAATTCTTAACTCACACACACACATACAAACACACACAAACAAACAAAAAATCCACAACTAGTCTTCAATATTTATAGATATTTTTAGAAAACTCTTACAAAAAGTGAAAAGTATTAAAATACTCATAATCATTGATTTTTTATCCTGTCAGTGAGACACTTTGCCCTAGTGGTGCTGTCTTGTAGGCCCCCAGTGTATGAGGAAGCTGTTGGCCCTCATATGACTGCTGAACTAAGGCGGGGGACTGTCATGTTGCAACACTCCACTCCAGAGGAGTGGGATGGAAGGTATGGGGGGTAGAGGGTGGGAGGGCGGAACTTGGAGAGGTGGAAAGAGGACACTATGATGGAGATGTAACCTGAAGTAATAAATGAATAAGTTAAAAAAAAAGAAATCTCCTGGTTGTGACATTGATATGGCAACTTCATTTCAGCTTGACTCAGCTTCTACCAGGTCTATAATCCCTGCTGTTGAATGGCTTGTTTGGGCAGTTGCTTGGAGTCGGGTTGCTGACTAGTCAAGATTGTCAAACTTAGAGGGCCTATTGATTGGTGTCTGCTCTGCCAGTTGACATATGCCCACCTGACACTGAAGCCTCCTACAGGTCCTGCCTTACTCAATTACACCCCTTGGCAGGCCTAATCTCTGCAATGTCCTCACAGTTTGTTCCACAGCCTCAGAGCATGCGTTTCATACCTCACACATTCACTCGGCAATTGTGGCAGGTCTTATGCCATTCTTCCTCTGCCAGCCCGAGCTTACTTATGGCAGGTCCAGCCAGACAGAAGCCCTGCTTTTCTCAGCCTCCTTGGGCTGACTTGTGACAAGAGTCTCTCTAATGCACTCCACCTCTCATTTTATGAGCTGAAGCTTCTGTCTGCCTGCTTCTTACCACCTCAGGTCCAAAGCTGTTTTTGCCTAGGGTCGGAACTGATTGGACTTGCACAGCTCTCCTGGAGGTCTTCATTTCCGTCAGAGAGATGGGGTCTCTAGTAAATGGCACATTCTACTTCTGCGCCTTGTCTTCTCTCACTTGGGCACAGGCGTCTCCTCTCTCGGGCTCAGGCGTCTCTCTCACGGGACTCTGCTGTCATGCTCTTAAATAGGGCTGCTCTGCATTCCCTGGTAGGTCTCAGGGTTTCTTGTAGCCTCTTGAGGTACCTGGCCATGCCCCTTCACAGGGCATAGCTCTTTGCAGAACACTGCTGTCCACTTCTCTCAGAGCTGAGGCTTCAACATGAGGCTTTTTATTTGGGTTCTGCCCCACTTTGGCTCAGCCCTTCCTTTGGGGAAAGTCTTGGCAAGGCTTGGGTCTTTCAAAATGAGACTGTGACCAGCAGCTGAGCAGTGTTCAGTACCTGAGAGCCAAGCCAAGCCCAAAGCCCTTTCCAATTTTCACTTATTATGCATACAAGTAGAAGGCTTGAGACTGGTTTAAAATGCCCTTTTAAGAGTCAGCATTTCAGAAGCTGTTACATATTCCCTACAATATTTTATGATATTAATGATGCTAAATAATGTTCATGCGTTTATTGTCATTTGCCACCCATTTAAAATCAATGCGTATTTGCTCTTAATATAACATTCAATCTTTTAACTTTGGGAAATTTTTAGATAAATATTCTGAATGCTTTCATACATATTAAATTCTCACAAAAACAAGCATGTTCACCTAGCTAGTTAATTGTAGTCAGTATATTCCTTATATTTTTTTATGTAAGAAAAATGTTTCCCATTTTATAGCCATTGTGGTTTACTCTATACTTTTGCCATCATTGGTTCTTTTGTTCATAGAAATGAGATGTTTAGAGTCTTCATGATGTACTGTTTAAAGTCAATAATTGAAAAATTAATTGTGAATAACAGGAATTAAAGTTTAGTTTGCCTATGTGCCTGTCCAATTACTATTAAATATTTTCTGGTAATGTTGAATTGTTTAAAATCTCTTAGTCAAAAGTCAATTAGATCCAACATATGTACTGAAGTTTGGAAGTCTATTGGTCTACTTTTACATTTTTATAAAACTAAAGGTTTGAATATAACATACCCTTAAATTTTATGTTAAATATTTTGGAAATTTCACATTTTATTTAAAACTATTTTAACATGTCAGTTTCCAATAAAATATAACCCATGTCTCAATTATAATTGAGAATTCACTGTTTGTATAAGATGCTTGGTAACTTGAATATTACAGCTTTTTATTCATATTCATGATATTTATCTTGTTTTATTTGATTTGTGATACTTCTCAGAGCAATGTTTTATGATTTTTGGCCAAATGTCATACAAATCCATTTTTAGTAGAATTGTCAATGCTTCTTCAATTACATTTTTAAATCTCAAAGTTTTCAGGTGGTCTGTGTTAATGTACAGCATGCAATAGATTCCTCATCTACAATCTGTGTTCTGCTTTCCTTAGTTCTTTTGTCAGTTGTGATTAAATTAGGTAATTCATTTTGTAGATCACATAGTCTGTAATATATACTGTCATATTCCTTTTGACTTGTACTTTTTAGGAATTTTATTTGTATTGTTTATTGTAGAAGTAAATAATTAAATTATTATCAATATTTATGTTATATTTAATTGATCAACAGTGTTAATCATTAACCCACCATTATAAATAAACACACAGACACCTGATGGATTTTAACAAACTTTAGCCTGGATTGTGCAATCTTAGCCCATCTAAGCTAGTTTATAATTCTACTCACCAAATGAAACCCCATAACATATACATTCATCCCTTTGGCTGTTTTTCTCCATGCTATGCTGATGTTCCAGGCCATGTAGAATGATTTTTTTCCATTTACTACATCGTGTGTCTCCTTCTCCTCCTGGCTTCTTCTTCCCATCTATGTCCCTGCTTCAAAAGCCAGTGCACCTTAATCCCATTTACCTCTCTCTTTGCATAATCTCAGGCCTCAGCATTTGTTTAACCAATCAGAGACAATGATGAGCAAGCAAAGTAAAAGACAGCAAGGAGACCTCTGGGAGCAATTAATTAACATTTAGAATACATAACAGAAAACTGCATCAGTTTACCATGGCTGGGATACTGACAAAAACCATAATGAAATTAATAATATTGATTTTTTTTTTGGTTTGGATGAAAATGTTCAATATTTCACAATTAAAAATCAATTTAGCCGGGCATGGTGGCACATGCCTTTAATGCCAGCACTCGGGAGGCAGAGGCAGGTGGATCTCTGTGAGTTCAAGGCCAGCCTGGTCTACAAAGGGAGTCCAGGAGAGTCAAGGATACACAGAGAAACCCTGTCTCAAAAACCCTAAAAGAAAAAAACAACAACAAACAAACAAAAAACACAATTTAATACTACAGTAAAAGTCTCATTTTGAAGGTGTTCACTATTTAAACATTCTCAACCAAAATATTTGGATCATATTATCTTTCCTTTCCAAATCCTACCATTTTTTCCCACTACCTAAATACTCAAGTTCATGTGCTTTCTGTCTCTTAAAATAAATTTAAATTAAAACAGCATTTTTAAATATACAAAAATAGATAACATGTATTGGCCTACTACCCTTAATCATGAATTCTATCCAGGAACATGGTTAATGTACCCAGTATTAATCAATCAAAGAAAATTAATTTTCTCTTCAACACCTATCAATAGCTAATAGCTTTTGGTGGTGTTAGGTGTTGTGTCCATTTTTTCTTCTCTGGATCTTGGCCTCATCAACAGTGTTATATATGACTTTCATATCATTAATCAAGCTTAAAATCCAAAATTAAAAAGACCATGGCTACTGTCATAATATGTGTGCTACCATTGCACCATTGAACTTATGGCAGACAGATCACTATTGTAGCTGGCATGGTTTGCAGGTAGGAGAGTCTGATGATTATTTTTCTCTTCTCCTAACTTGTATAGTACTTGTCAACACTATGAATGCTATTCAGTATGGAGAGAGCATAATTTCTCTAAATTTGATGACTAAGTATTATAGGAGGAACAAGGGCTATCATTGAGTGGGAACAAGGCCTGCTGCTAAACAGCTCATGCATGACTGGGTTTTAGTATGCAACTCACCTGAGACTTGCCTGGGCATGCCGGAACATACCAGTCTGAGACCTGCACAGACCTGCCTGGAGACTGGTGATGCCACACTGAATAATGAAGGCAGCAGTCTTCAGTTTGGGAACCAATGGGACTCTGGGTGGAGGTTATAAAGGGGGCACCCTTTTCTTGAAATATATGGGTCTGCTTTTGCCTCTTACCCGGTCCCTGGAGTCTGGGTCATTGTCTCCTTGCCAGCTCATCTCTACCCCAAGAGTCCTGGGAATGGGCCCCAGCAACACTAGCCCACTGTTTCCTGCAATCACCAGCTCTCATTATGTCCATTATCTACTTATGATCATTTCCCCTACTAGATTAGACACCTCTGGGATCGTAAAACATCTAACATGATGTCTATCAGAAAGGAAATGCTTAAATCATACTTGTTAAAGATTATTGACAGATAAGAAGGAAAAATGCTAATTTTTGTTTTAAGTTTTAAAATTTTTTCTCAAAAATTTTAAATTTTTATAATTTAAAAGAAAAAAATAATATCCAATGTTACAACAAGCTTTGTTGAAATTGATACACTATGCTTAATGTAGCTATAGGCTGAAATTTGCAGTCATTTGATAAAGCAACATTATAATATATAATGAGAAAAAGAACTTTTTTGCTATACAGCCTAGTGATTTATCTTTTGAGGATTTTAATCTAAGAAAATAGTTCTAAGGAAAAAAGATATATTAATATTTATAAAGACCACACAAGTCTTAAAATTACCAATCTGGTGTACTATACAGAAAGCCAAAGTTGGGGAATGTAACAAATTAAAAACTAACAACACTCAATGTCTTTATGACTTGCTAATTTTTTGTTTGTTTGTTTGTTTTTAGAGGCCATCCATATCTTACAACAAATTTATCTCAAGGCCGAAGAATTGGCATTGGTAAGAGACTTGTAACTGCTGGCCTGTGATCCCCAATTCCATGCTACAAAGAAACAATTAATCCTGAGTGAAGCAATCCAGACCAAAAAGAGAAATATTGCATGTTCCCTTTTGTATGTTGATGCTAGCTTTTAACTATAGATGCTAAACACTCTTGGGATATGTTGCTTTACTGAACTCCACAAATTTAGCTGTCAAGGGAGTCAATATAATATGTTATTGGAAACAAATTATTTGCTACCTCCACAATGATCTCACTTGGAGTAAGAACAATTTGGTCGTCAAGAGTTCTGTGGAGAGAGACAATGACTATAATAATGTGTATTGCATTGCAACAAATAACACATCAATAACTACTCTTCTCTTTTACACTCATCTATATCAAACTCTGAATTAGTTTGGGGCCATAATGAGATATACAAGGAGAAGGATCAGACAGAGAATGGTTTTAGCTGTATTAAGACTGAAGTTCAAAATTCTAAAATCTATCCAACACAGCATGTTTGCTACAATTTATCAATGAATTCGTGACTACTTAAGGATACGAAACCAACTACCCAAAGAATGATAACAGAACATAGACAAAGTAAATGCACGTTTCATTATGTTTTGAGAAAAAATATAGGGGCGGTTAGTGTTGAATACTTTGGTCAGTGGAGTAACTGATTATTCTTTGGTGAGAAGTAGTTGTTTAAGGGAATATATTTTGCATTTGGAAGCCATGTGTTTTATTTTCATTGATAACCTTAATCTCACCTTTTAAAAGTTGCTAGTGGAAACAGTTCTCTGCTGCTTTCTATGATAGAAATAATGAAGACATAAATTTTTCATGGAAAAGTGTCCAGTCTATGGAACTTACTTTTAAAGCAGACTATATTTTAGACATTTTACAGTATCTTCAAGGCAATATCATATTCAAAAGAGTTTATGTGAAATACACTTGCATAAGATTATTAGAATCATTTTAATTTGATTTATAAAATGTAAAGGGTGTAATATATAATACCTGGGAGAACATAAGCTATTTTGATTTAATTTGGAGACAAAAGTACAAAGAAGAGCCCTAAAAAGAAATCATTTGTTATTTTCAAACATCTACATATTCCCCTCCAATGAATATGATTGTTTTATGTAGTAGTTTGTCTAAATGTACTCATATAAGTATGGATAGATTTATTTAATATTTATGAAAATACATATTACATGAAAATGTCTCACCTAGACTGATGGTGTTCCTTCTAAAAGTCAAAGATCACCTAACACAAAACCTAATACAAGCCCTGAGAAGGCCTCCTTTGAGTTGTTTGTCATAGTTCAAGAGATTTCAAAGCCATATAGACTATTCCCCTTCATTGTCCTCCAGAGATAGAAGGTAAGACCCTATTGCTGAAGATATGATGTAATACAGACACAAATCCCAGACCTCCTTAAGCTAGAGGTAATCTGTTCTCCTCTCAGACTACCTTTCATGGTACTTGAAGTGGTCAAGCAAAGTTCTTAAAGGAGAGAGGCCAACAAAAGTCCTACCCAGCTATGATGCATATGAATCACAATAATATCTAACAAAACATGATATTCTTATGGATAAAAGAGTGGCACATATACCTTGACAATAACCAACCATTCTCTGATTGGATTTAAGACCATTTTAAGAAGAAGGATATCGTGTTTGGTACTGGGAACTTACCCAAATATCTAGGGCTGATGAAGTCATGGATCTTGAAGGATAACCTGCAACCACGATTTTACTAAAACAGTGTAATCCCTAAGTGATACATTAAGTATTTGTCCTCATACCCACAGACAGTTTTCTTCCCAACTTATCAAGAAAAATTCCCTTTATCACAGATGGAGATGAGATAGAAAAATACAACTAATCAAAATCCTAAGTTGTGAAACCCAGTTCCAATGCATACATCTAAAACAAAACTCTCATACCAAAGTCTCATGGAACATTATGGAAGAATCAATAGGATGATTATAGGAGCCAGAGGATTAACATTTTTCTGTGAGATTGTGTCTCCTAACAGTATCAGGAGAAAATCACTTGTAAACTCTCACCATTATGATTGTCAAAACATGAACTGAACAGGCACAACAACAATAGGAAAGCCAAACTGAGCTAGGAAAGTTTGGGAGTCCATAACTCAACATAAAGTACTACAATCATCTAAAGGATGCTGAAACTGGAAGAAATAGTCTTATTAGGGAAGGCTATGAAGTAGGTTATATTTTGAAATACATATGTGTATACACATAAATATGTTCATGTACTAAGAATGAAAAAAAATGTGGTCATGGTTTTGAAAAAAGAGCAGGGGAAGTTATATCAGGTTTTAGAGAAACAAAAGAGAAGGGAGGCATTATGTAACATATCATAATCTCAAAAATAAAAGAAAAATATCTAAAAAGAAAAGCTAGTTAAATTTATTCTTTCATATTTTCTATATAAAATCAAAATTCAAACATAAGTTATAAAATTAAAGTTTTTGCTCTTATCTTAACCACTACAATTATAACACATTATTAACATCTTCCAGAACAAAGATAAATTTCCAAAATAAAGTGAGCCTGCACATTCTCTATCTTATGTCCTAAAATGTATTTAAATTACAACAAAACAATATAAAATTGAAATATTAAAGTGAAGTTATCCAAGCAAAAACACAGGAGAAGCAATATCATGAAGAAAATCCTAATTTTCCTCAGTGGTAGAATTCCACTGAATTAAAGGTTGCTTCTGTGAAAGTAAACACCAGCTTGTGCAATTGAAAGTTAAAACTACCCATATGGCACTTTACTAGTTTTCTGAAACTGATAGGTACTCCAGCTTAAACGCACATATCTAAAGGTTAAAAGCTATCATCTACATACAAGCGAGAACATGTGCTGTTTGTCATTCTGGTTCTGAGTTGGCAATACTCAGGATGATTATTTTGAGTTCAATCTAGTTAACAAAAAAATCATATTTTCTTTTTCTTTATACCTGAACACCACTGTGGAAAACCATCATGTTTTAATTATCCATTAGCTGATGGGCATTTAGTGCATTTGTATTTGAAAGGGGAATAGAGTAAAATTTGGATGTGAATGAGTGGGAGATGGATTTGACCAAAATACTTTATGTATGTATGAACTTTACAAAAATAAGGAAATAATTATAAAAGAAAGGGAAACCTTAAGAGATAATAAATGCTAAATGAAGATTAAAAGAAAAGAAAGAAAATGCAAGCCAATCTAGAAAATCTAAAACTAAAACCCTACAGGCTTTGTTTGGAATATGTGAGAAGGACAGGTAGGTATCTGTGGAAATATCAAAAAGCTCATCATTGCATTTCTTTGTAAAAATTGAGATGACAGCTAATCTAATGACAAGGAATGACATTTAAACAGTTTGTTAGTAGTGATAAGTATGAAATCAACACTGCATTAGAAAAAAATCCTCATTTTTTGATGTGTAATAAATGAAAGTATTAAATTTTAAAAATAGAAGAATATAATACTTAGATTTAGGAAAGATAAAAATAACAAAGGGTATAAGTATTCAGTAAAAGTAGTTACTCATTAGAAAACACTAGACATTCAGCAATGCATGCTTGATTTTCTTTATGGGTTTCTTGCTTTGCATTTATAAAGTTTACCATATTATAATTTTTTTCATATTATATATTTTTAAAGAATATATGCGTCATCCAGTTGAACTGAAATTTAAAAAGGCAAAAATCATCTCTTTGCAAGATTGAGAAAGTAACAAAAGGCAAGATTTGTTAAGTAAAATTGTCTATAATTGGATCACATTACAATACTTTTATATTTTGTAAAGTATTTTGTATGGTATTAAAATACAAGGATTTAATCATTTGAAATTACCCCCATGGTTTTAGTAAGTCAGTGTTCTGAACAGATTCAGGTAAAGCCATTGGAATTTGCAGTACACAGTAGTAATTACTAATTGATAATAGTTCAGGTCATTTACTGAATATATAGTATTTATAAGGCTACAGAATGCGAATTAATTTAATAAATCCTTATAAGCATGCCAATAAGAAAATATAAATGACAGATCAAATAACTTGCTCCTTGTCTCACAGATCATGTGTTTAATCAGAACACTTATCCTTATTTATGACACTCTGGTCTCAAGTACTAGAAAAACTATAATTAGTCACCTCCTGCTTGTGGAGTAGTTAAATCAATATCAACATTTTTACAAAATTTTATAAACAACAAGGCTCTGCTTTTCCACCAAAACCTCCCTATGTCTTCTCCATCTGTTGATATCTACACCATATTTCTTCCATTGACTCTTCTTGAATAATCTTCCACTTTTATTAAATGAAAACTTAAAATAAATGAAAATATCTCTTCAGGTTGTAAGAAAATTTTCTAAATTGATGCAGGTACAAAGTTGAGCATGTGTGCTGAGATGCTGAGTTATCTAACAATATTTATAGTACTCTTATAATCAATTCTCTTATCTGCTTAGATCATTCCAGTGGTGAATAAAGCAGTGTTTAAATCAATCTTATTAAGATGTATTATGTCTTTCACTAGATTGATTTCTACCTCAATAAAATTCATATTTCACATTTTGTCACTGGAAGTAATATATGCATATGATACAAACCAATTATCATCCTTGATTTTCTAGACATCAGTATTTATTTTACTTTTCATATTTGTGATATATGACACAAAGTACCCAAATTACAGATTGAAAATATGGTGAAATTACACTTTCCTCTAAAGGGACTGAAAATTTATAGTAATTATAATGGCATGTTTCTCGGACAATCTTATGGAGATAACCATAGATTCACGGAGTTTATGTTTGATACTGCTATGTCATGCCCAGAAGATACCTTTTGTCCCACATCTTTCCATCTTCACCTCTTAGAATCTTTGTGTCCTCTCTTTCAAAATATTTCCTGAGCATTGGACAGGTTGTTACAGTTGTTCAATGGAGAGCTAAGTGTTTTGCAATCACTTATCCTTAGTATATTGGCCAGTGATAGGATTTTTCATGAACTACCCCCTGCTGCAGCATGAAAATTAATAATGAATGAACACAGCTCTCTCTCCCCTGAATAGCATCATAGTCACACTTGGTCAAGTAAGTTTACTTAAACTCAGTGGACCACATCCAAAATGAACGCATGAAAGTAGGGTAGAAATGGATTGAGAAGAAAATGGTGCAGGTGGAAGATAAAGAGAAATGATGGGAGTTGTAAAAGAATGATATTATTCTTTTACAACTCATTAAACTGGAGAACAATAAAAAATAGTAAAAATGAAATTAGCAAAAATTTCCCAGTTATGAATATTCAAAATAAATTAAATTATGTCAAACTAAAATGAGAATAACAACAAGACTCAAGGTATTGAATGTCTTTTTAAAAATGAATTAATTATACATATAATTGGATATGTGTATTTAAATTATGAAAATCACATTTTGAAAAAATGAGAGACACATTGTATCATAATGTCCTAGATTAATCAAAAAAAGCATTGAGATAAAATAATATATTCGGCATATAATTTATTTTTGCATTTGTCTCATAAAGGAAACACTTTGGAAATAGTCTTCCATGAGCAATCAAAATAAGTAATGTAATATTTGTCTTGTAGATGCATTTCATTCAAACAGTTATTATTTTCATGGCTTTCTGTGATTATATTGGGAAGATGTAATCATTGCTGGTATCATTTTTTTCTAAAACATAAGATATATTACAAATAAATAAATTAATTAATTAATAACACATGAGATATTACCCTAGTTTACTTTCCAAATATTATATAATTCAAGTCATTTTGTCATTTTGCTTACTTTCTCCTGACTACTCTTTGTTTTATTTTTTTACATCTTCAAGTTGTGATTAGGATTAATCTGTTATTAAAGCTAGATTCTTTCTAATTCTCTTTTATTATCCTTTTATACCAGAGGATTCACACTTGTATACATTTTATAATATATTCTTATTTACTTTACTTCTCAATGATAGTTAACCATAAATTACCATTTTTGAAGCTGGTCCAATTGGAACTCTTGCAATAATTTTGGTAAATGGTGTTGTTCAAGATTACAGGTAAGAAGTGTTCATAAAGATGTTAAAGAATCTTGAATGGGTCTAAAATATATGCCTCCTGTCTTTTGAAATAAGATTCTTGTGATAACGACTATGTTGTCCCAATGAGAAACTTTGGATGTTTGATGGAAAAGAAGGCAATAAGATAAGTAGCATTTATTAATCTCTGCTATGGGGAAAATACATATTTTATCACTAACCACAGATGAAGGTATTTTTTTATAACTTCTACCTTGCATTGTAGGAGAATGGCAAAGTTCTTATAATTCTGTAATGTCATAGTTAATAATTTTCTCTTTAAAGTACAAATTTTCACTCTGTAACTAATTACTTCTAGGTACCAACATAGTATTTGAAGATAGAAAGCTTTCATTAAGGGTGGATGATGCATGAATGTGAAAAAGCATTCACACACATTGTTGTGTGATTGTGGAGTTTGCTTTGTCTTCACTTTGTGACTTTTCCTGTTGCTCATTAGCATAGGACTAATTAACTTGAATATTAAAAAATGAGTGTTTTGTATAGTAGTTACTTTAAAGATTATCCTGGCATATATGTACATGTGTAGAAAATTGTTTCTGTTTTTAAATCTGTTCTTTGACTAATTCTATACTCTGCTAAATAAAGGACTCTAGAACACTTTAGGTTGCTTTTAGTTCTATTGTCTACATTTCCTAAGTACCTGGTCAAAACCAATAATATCAAGTTCTAAAAATAGTTCCAAAATCTTCAACATATTGTTGAAATAAATGAGTTCTCATTTGTTGATAAATATAAAGAGAATATGTGCCTAATTTTCTATGATAATTAACCTTTGTGTAGGTGTGTGTGTGTGTGTGTGTGTGTGTGTGATTCATTGAATGACAGTTCTGAGAGCAGATTTGACTATAATTACATAAATGAATATTTTGGGTCTTTAAATGTGTACTCTGTACTCTCTGTACTGGATCTCAGTTTCATTTAAGCATACAAACAAAGAAGATCCAAAAAAGTATATGTTAAGCCCAGCATATATCAATCATGACTAGATAGCCAAAGCTTTGAGCAACTCTGTTTACTGGCTTACAGTGTTTCCACATCATAATATTTTCCACTTAAAAAGCATAGTGTTATACAACTTTGTAAACTATCATTTTTTCCTAGGATTTTCTTTTTCTGGTGTCAAAACAACAAAGCTGCATTTCAAACTGAGATTTCAAAACGCCGTGACTCTCTGCTCTGAATCTGTTTCATCACGCAGTGAGAAAAATAGTTGGATAGAGTTTTGCATACCCTCCTTCTTGTGCGTTCAGATGTGTTGGTCAGCAGGACTGTAGCATTAAAATTGCAAGTTTCTGTAATGATGGTCCACAAGGAAGAAGGATGAAAGGTTATTTTGAATTGTCGTTGAAGATGATAGATGGTGGAATCGCCTTTGATACCAGAAATCAGTACCAGTCTACTTAAATCAAGGACATCTGTCCTCTGAAGCCAGGAACACCAAAACATAGATATTGACGACTGACTCAAGCAGGGCATGAAGAGAAGAAAGTAGTTATTGGTAAGGTGTTTAGAGAGCTATGAGAAAGAGTAAATAAAGTGGACAACATTTCCTTTAGACAGATATAAGACAGTGGGCATTCATTACTTGTCAAACGCAAAAGGTTTGTGTAAAAATTTTAGATGTGTCTTCTGGCTAGTCTGCTGGCAAATACAAGCTGTTCTCCTGAGACACTCACAACTATGTGTTTCTTTTACTAAACTCGTTATAAATATATGGCACTTAACATTTTGTCTCATTCAAATTGGCTAGAGGAAAATTTATTAAAAAGAAAAAAAGAGAAATAGAACAGAAAAAAATCAAGTTAGAGAATATTAATATGTCCTAAAATCCATAAGTAAATTAGCTGCGAAAAACTATTTTGCCTTGCAAGGATAGTTAGACTCAAACAACCCTTTCTTTTTATCTTTTTTATTTATTTTTTCATATATTACATCCTGACTGTAGTTTTCCCTCCCTTCCTTTCCCCAGTATTCCCCACTACTTCCCCCTTCTCTCTAGATCCACCCTTCCCATTCACCTCCCCTCAGAAAAGAGCATCCTTTCCAGGGACATCAATCACATATAGCATAAAAAGCTACAATAAGATCAGGCACATATTCTCACATCATAGTTGGACAAGGCAACCCAGTAAGAGGAAAAGGGTCCCAAAGGCAGGCAAAAGAGTCAGGGACAGCCTCTGCCCCCCCCTTAGGAATTCCATAAGAACAATAACCTACATAATCATAGCATATATGCAGAGCAGCTAGGACATTTCCATGTAGGCTCTCTGATTTCTGTGAGCCCACTTGAGTCCTGGTCAGTTGATTTTGTTGGCCGTGATGAACAACACTTTTTATATAAAAATCGGAGTTATATGTTCTCTGAAAAAATATTTCATTAATATTGTTTAGGAATAAAAGAATGATTTCCTGTAGCAATACTAATAACAAACACAAGGTTCACACTCAACTACAAGATCTATTCAGAATACATTTTATATTTGTCAGAAACAGGTATGGCAAGTAGTCTTGTTCTGCCCAGTTCTCAAGACCTCAAAGACCACCCAGGAGCCAAGTCCAATGTAAATACATTATGGTTGTTTATTCAAGCTTAGAGCTTGGGTGGACTCTCAACATTCACTGTCACAGCAGTTCGAGTTGAGATCCCCCCATCCAAAAGTACAGAGTTTATATAGAGACTCAGACAAAGAAGCAGATTCTTTACCATAGGATTGGATGACATTTGGGTAGCTAGTCATGTCCATTTCTGATTGGGTCATTGTTACTGATTAACGAGCTGTAGTCAGTTTGACCATCAGAAAGTTTGTTTAGACTTTTTGGGTGGTTGATGATGAGGGAATACCCCTGGAATGCAAGGTCAGGTACATTTTGTTGTTGTTCTGGAACTAGAGGTCAACTCGGAGTCAAATTTAATACAAAATGGAATCATTTTTTGAAGATGGATTCAGTCAGGCTCCACAGTCTTTAATCATCAACTCATAGAAGGTGGATTAAAACACAGATTGTTTTAAGAATATACAGAACGCAAACAAGAAGGAGAGCTGTGATTTCAAACCAGATATCTTAATCAAAGATCTATGCTTCCCATATCTGTTCAATATTTATTTTCTCATCACTGCACTTCTAAAAGTAATTGGTGTTTCACAAGATGGATGTCAAAACAAATGAAGTTGGGTGATTACATAACTTACTGTGTGTTCAATTTCATACATACACACAAATACTATAAGCACTCTAAAAATATATTTGTTCATATACCTGAAATGAAAAGGTTCTATTACTTGAAAAACTATGAAAAATCCCACTCATACTAAAGAATCATGTTACTTATCTTATGAAAAACCAAGTAACCATAAAAACTTTTGGAATACATATATAAACATATCTTTGAAATATCAACAATGTATTGTTGCAGAATATTTGATCACATTCTGATCCCTGAGACTCTGAATTGAAAAACCTGCTACTAATTGTAGGATGACTCAGTCTTTAATCCTAGAACTTTCTGTTTACTGTAAACAGGTAATTGTGGTGTGGATCTGCCTTAAAACACACCTTTAATTCAAGGGCTTTCTGTTCACAGGATTAAATAAAGTTAACCCTAGGTCAAGAAGTGAAGTAAGAAACCAGCTGACAGCAATTAAACAGAAAGGAGGGACATTGTTCTGAAGGATATTTAAGAGAGTGTTTAGAACAGAAAGGATATTTTTAACTCTGGGCTTTTTACTCTAGGGTTTTCAGTTGAATAGGGAGATGAGCTGGGTGCTTTCTCTGCCTCTCTGAGGTAGTAGGTTTTCTTCCCAGCATCTGGCTCCTGAGACATTATTGGTAAAATCAGTTGATTTTAGTTTTTTAAACCACCAATGTGTTAATAATATTTGTATGAGAAAGTGGGACATATTGTTGTAAAATATTTCCAATTCTGAAATAACATCAGTAGAGTGTAGTTTACAAACAAGAATGAAACTTATTAATCATACATGACATTTTTTCAACGCAATTTTTATGCATGTTGATGCTTAGTAAAACAGAATATGAAATGACTTGTAGTCAATTGAAGTGCATGACTATAACACAATATATACAAAAATGTTATTTATATATTAAAAATATATAAAATATAATTTTGAATAAGGGTAAAAGACATCCATTTAGAGGTTTCTGAAAGAAGTCAGAGCTCAGATAGAAAGTAGAAGCAGCTATACAGGGAAAGTGAAGCAAAAAAACTTTGATTTCCATTAAGTGAATGAATATAATAAAGAAAATAGCATGAAATTTGCTATTATTTATGAAAAATTTTACAAAATAGTTAACTGTAGGAGAGAATACTAAAATGGGTACTGTGATGTAGTACATATAATGTTGAACAATTATTTTAATGAATATATATACTTAATACAGGTTTATATGTGTGTGCATTTGATATGCATATTATTTAGGAATATCTCCTTAAAGGGTTTGCAAATAATGGTAGCAATATCACTATGAGAATAAATATAATGCAGCATTAGATTTATGAGTATAGTATTCTGATCAAAGAAATCATATATTAAAGTCCACAGTAAATCAAACTTTGTATGGATCTTAAAAATAAAATGGGCTAACAATTATGGCAACAGAAAAAGAGAACTTACAATCTAACTGGGAAGATCTTATTGTCAGGATTATCAGGAATAAGAATAAAATAAAAATAAATGATGATATTAACTTGCTCTAAAATTTAATGGAACAGAAACACATATGTTAGGCATTAATACATTATATTATACAGTTAAGCAATGATAATTGATAACAGAGTAAAGAGAGATATTCACGAGATGGACATATATATTACTAAGTAGACAGTAAACTGGTGAGATGGCTCAGCAGAGGAAGGAGCTAAGAACTAAATAAAAACTAATTTCAATGTAAAAAGAATATCAACCATTTCACAGATAAGCCAATCCAATACTGTTGTAATTGTAGCAACCAAAAATACATCTTTAATAATTGTAAAGATTTACACCAGAGATCACTTGATCAAGTACAGTAAAAAGTGCATGGTGCAGCCAGGCTATGGTGGTGCATGCCTTTAATCCCAGCACTTGAGGGGAAAAGGCAGGAGGATCTCTGAGTTCAAGGCAAGCCTGGCCTGCAGAGTGAGTTCCAGGTTAGCCTGGGCTACACAGAGAAACTATGTCTCAAAAAAAAAAAAAAAAAAAAAAAAAAAAAAAAAAAAAAAAAAAAAAACAACAAAATGATCATGGTGTCACGACTATAATGTTCTTAACAATGGAAAAGAGCCTGAATTAAAATATAAGGAAGTATTTAATAATCTCAATCAGAAGTAGTATCTAAAGGATAACTGTCCCCTTCTTCAAGTGACAAAGTCAACAATGACATTAGCAGGAAACAGAGAAGCACAATGGTAACACCATCCTCCTTTATTGCAGGATGAGTCAAACCATGTCTGACATAAGTCAAACAAGAATCAACCAATGTATTCACTCACAAGGCATTCACAAGAGAGATATGCCATGTCAAAATAATATATAGTATTGGTCCACAAAAATGAACAAAATCTTGTCATTTTCAGGAAAGATAAGTGAAATAATCCAGACACATGAAGTTGATAAAACAGAAAAATAAATAAATAAGTTAAGGGCACCAAGACACACTTAGAAAAGAGGAATTAATTCTGACATCCAGTAGCATATTGTATAGTATATAACAATAATATATGCCAAATACAAAAACAAAAAACAAAAAAAAAAAAAACTAAACTAGAATAATAGGAAAATGACCAGGCAAGGCATGATGGATATCTGAGGAAGCACAAGAACTTATTTTTGTGATTTTACATTTTGAACATTATATGCATGTGTTAAATTAGTATATTATGATCTTAAATAATTTAGAGAGATACCATAATCGTTTTTATAAATGAGAAAAAAAGAAAGGACTTTAAAAAAGGAAAAATTTTTGAAAAATATTCTGGCATGAATGAGATTAGTGTACTGATTAAGTGTAATTCTCAACTACATTCCTTACATTTAAAAACATGTCATTTTGTAAAAGTTTAATGCATTCGTATGATTACATTGTAGTAATCTGTCTATTTAATTTCCCAGTTTTGTAGTTTTTGTTGTGCAATTGAAGAAGACTGATCCTACATAAAGAAGGCACACACTGAAAAAGGATTTAGCAAGGTATCAGGTCTACACCTTACTGTCAACATGAGAAGGGGGAGGAAAATAGCTCCTTGTATTTTTCCTAACTTTTCTGTATATTTCTATTAATAATCATATTAACAATGCACATGAAATTTGCATTTAATTTCCTAGAAATTACAGGATGAACATCTATAATGATCAAATTCCTTCAACTGTTAATATTTAAAGGCCACTGACAGGCAGCTAATTATATTTTCATTACAAAAGACATTTTAGGCTGGTCATTATTGTAGTTCTCATAATTCACAGCTGGGTAAGATTGATGATTACTTTTCTCCAACATGCTATGCATAACAACTTCTAGTAATATAGGATCTAGCCAGGAGGAATGAAGTTTTCAGGTAAACATCAGAAGAAACACAATTTCTTCATGTTCTGTGACTGAACATGTATGTGTTATCTTCAGCATAGGGTTTAACTGTCGCGTCCCCCTCGACCAGCAAGGATGACGCAACTTGCAAAAGCTCTTCTCCAGCAGTTTATTCAGGTCCCTTGAAAACAGTCTTCCGAATGCCCGGGCAGACCCAACCCACAGGCTAAATACTATATGAACAGCCAATCAAGTAAAGCCACGTGGTGCTATCTTAGAGGCCCACGTATGCGGAAGCAAGCCAGATCAGCGGTCTTAGCCAAATATGGACTTGTTCACTACCAAGAGCATTCACCATCAGGCTGGTGGAAGGCAGAAACCGGCACCATCTTTAGGGTGCGGCACGTCGCAGCTCTCTACAGTTCCTCCTTTTTTATTTTTTCTAAAGTTGGTAGAAGTCCCTGGAAAGGCTTCGTAATCCCCATATCTGGGGATCTCACGGTGGGCCTGAGCCTGTAGGAGGGCAATGCTCAAACTCTTACCTGTCTCTGGGTCAGCCTCCCCACTCGGGGCTGCCCTGTCTTAGGTGGCCGAGACTTACCCGTCAACTCCGTCATTGACTTGCCAGACCCTAATACCCGTGGAACGAATACCTCAGTGGGCAGGGACTATGCTCAATGAAGATTTAAGGCTTCATGGCAGCGAGCCATGCCTGAGGGGACTGGCCCGCCTCAATGGCGACAAGGGCCTGTATAATCATGGCTGCATTACGCTTTTGTGTGGCTCTCATCTTGTAGATGCACCATAGGCAAACCAGAGAGGCTAGTATCATCAGTATCGCCAAAGAGCCTACGCCCGCCCACTCCTTAAGATGATCCATAGCCGTCTGTATCCAGGAAGTCAAACCAGTAGCCAGGCTCAGATCCACCCAAGTGGAGTTGATGTGGACGATTGTTGCTCTCAGTTCTCTAATCAAATTTTCAAATTCAGCCGACCAATCCTGTAAGAGGAACTCTGACAATTGTCTAGACAGATTAGCAGCCTTTGTAAAATTTCGATACCGCACCGAAGTAACACACAAACCTTGCATTTTCCACTCACACCCCAATTGTGCTAGTTGCCAAGGAGAATCAATCTGCTCTTGTATTAAATCTATGCGTTGATTAACTATCATAAGGCCTCCTTTGAGATGAGAATTCATAGAGGTCTGGTTATCCAATGCCTGTGCTACATTGGCTGAGATGTTATTCAGGGTATTGGCAGTCTGTATAGAACTAGACAAGGCAATAGCTGAAGCAATTTAATGCATTTTGTATCATCTGACCTATTGAAGCTCATTAAAAAGCACAGACTACCCTTCAAGCTGACATTTCTATTACCCTCTATAGGGCTTTTCTGATCATCAAAGGGAAGGTAGGGTAAGCCTAAGCTTCTATTACTGCTAAATAAGCGTGGAAACACAGTTGCATCATGTCTGACCGGCATCGGCTTTGAGAATATCGACAGGATCCCCCATCTCAGCTCGGTCATTCCTGACATCATCACTGCTACTATCACCAGGATCCCTAGGAAGGTCTTCATGATGAATCTTCCTCACAAGGCGTTCAGGCACCCACCCTCGATCTTGTTGATCCTGAGGAAAAACACAAACAGATCCTCTCGCCCATGTTAGCACGGGGTCAGGCCCTCGCCAAGAGCCTGTCAAAATATCCTTCCACTTCACCATGCCTTTAGGTGGACCATGGGAATCCTGATGTCTGTCCGCTGCTCAGCGGCCTTCAGCATCCAAATTTAAAAAAATTTAAAGTAAATAAGGCTAAAGACATTCTCTCCTTGGGGGTACGGCCTTGGCCTATTCCCCCTTTCTGTTTTTGCAAATATTCTTTCAAGGTGTGATGAGCATGCTCCACAATTCCTTGTCCTTGAGGATTATATGGTAATCCGTGATTAAGCTCTACCTCCATCTGGTTGCAGAAGGAGACAAAGGACTGAGCCGTATAGGCTGGTCCATTGTCCGTTTTCAGCTGTTGTGGTTTTCCCCATGCATCCCAGGCTTCTAAGCAATGCCCTATGACATTGTGAGCCTTTTTTCCACTCATAGGTGTAGCATGTATGATACCTGAGCAGGTATCCACAGATACATGAATATATTTAAGGTTCCAAACTCTGAAATGTGGGTAACATCCATTTGCCAGATTTTGAGTGGCATCAACCCTCTAGGGTTCACTCCCACACTGGGAGGATGATGATGAATTACACACTGAGGACAGTCCAAAACCACTTGTCTAGCATCTGCTCTAGACAAATGGAATTTCTGCTGTAAATTTTTTGCATTTACATGAAATAATTGGTGAAACTGTCTAGCTTGGTCCAGGAATGAGCTCCAAAAAATGCATTCAATCCTGGTCCATTGATCAACTTTATCATTACCCTCACTTAATGGTCCAGGTAATCCTGTATGTGCTCTGATATGTTGAATATAAAAACACCTTTTTCTCTGCCAGATTAAAACTTGTAACTCTTGTAATAAGGCACATACAGTACTTCTATTCTTTTTTTTTTTTAAATACTTTATTTTTTTTTCAAGTTACATCTCAGTCACAAACCCCTCCCTATTCCCCCTTCCTATCCCGCCCTTCCACCCTCTTTCCCCAGAAATTTCCCCTTTCAGTCCAACAGATGGTTCCTTCTCTTATAACAGTAAGTATTATACAAAACAATAGATATAAATATGCCACATTTATGAGAGTTAAATGGCCCAGTATACCTTCCCAATGTCCAGTTTATACATATTTGGCCCCTGACTTTAACATTCTATTATCTAACCAACTCCATGAGTTTAAAGGTCTATATGTGACTCAACATTCATACTATCTTGGAACACACTTTTAAGAGTATCTTCTTAGATCTATAACAACCTCTTGATTCCTAAACAGTTCAAAATTTATCTATGAGACTCTAGCTGTCTACTCTTCATCCACCTCAGAGACCTGAGAGGGATAAACATATTTGCTTATATAGGAAGTGTAGGACCTGCAGCTTCCAAAACTAAGAAAGAACATACCAATGACTGCCTGGACAGTTCCCATTTTCTCTCCATACATTACAGCATCAATCTTCAGCCTTTGGGTCCTGTTTCTCTGACAGACATTTGTTGTAGAGCAGGGATTATGAAGGACTTACCTACCCTGTCTTGGCAGAGTTAGGCTGTCGATTTCCCTGCTATCAAGTTTTGTCCTTTTTGGACAGAAGTCTGTCTGCAGTTGGTGCAAGGGGTTTTTTCATGCCAAGAGAAAGGTTTGCCACTAATTCAACCATCTTACAGTGGAGGTTCTTCGATGTTTATCTTCTACTTGGAGTAGAATAGGGGGTGCTGTCAGGCGCTGATATGTCTCGATATCAAAAAAATATCTTGATTTAAGATAACATCTTTGAATGCCATATTCTGCAGATCTCTAGGGGTTTTTGAAGATGCCCTATCCATCTCTTGTATTTAGATAAACAAATGTTGCTTGTCTCTTAGCAACTTGATTACTGGGTAGTTTAGAGAATATCTGTGATAGACTGTCATAGTAGCTAACAAAGTGACATGTTTGCATGACTAGGAGTTTGTTTTAACTATCCTAGACCATTTTAGACGGTTGGTATCAAGAGGTCTGAGCTTCACATTTTATTTTTAAGTATCTCTAGGTATGATACAATTGGGAAGCGTTACCTTTAAATTTGTATCAATATACAAAGATCTATTCAATTGTGGTTAAATATACTCTTAATTATGTATCAATATACAAAGATCAATGCCTATGTAGCCCAATATAATCTTAACATTATATCCATATGCAAGGGTCAATACCATTGTGGCCAACAATAATCTTAATTTTGTATCAATATACAAAGATCAATACCGATGTAATCCAATACAATCTTATTTTTGCACAATAAACAATGGTCAATACCACTTTAGCCAAATAAACTACTAATTTTGTATCAATATACAAAGGTATAAGGGCATATTCAACAATCTGCCCCTTCTTCTTGGACCTTCCTGTGCTATGTCTATATCTCATTTTTCTCAAGCCCATGCATTCCTACATAGGAGAGGAAGAAGGATACAGAAAAGGAAAAGTAGGAAGTCCCTGGGGCTAACCTCCAAAACCCATTAAACAGGACCATTTATCAGCTTGTAGTCTCTTCCCCTACATAAGAGAGTTTTCAGTTATCCTTCAAATAACCAAAAAGAAGGGCGGAGAAACACCCTCCCCACCCTCTGGGCATGGGACATCCCTCTCTTAAAGTAACTTCCTGCTGATTTGGGTCGTAGTAGACCTGTTTGGGGCCCAAACCCAAATGGAAAAAATGATTAAAAATGTTAGTACACTCCTTGTATGTTCAGTCCTTCTGTTCTCAGCTGTTTAGATGACCTGAGGGGTTTGTAGGCAGAAGCTGATCTTGCAGGTTTCACTGAGCTTCCTGTCGGGGCATTGTGTAGAGCTGAGCGGTCCCAGTGACATTGGATTGCTGTGGTGGTTGCAGGCCCCCGATGGAGACAGCTATTGAGGAAGTCTGCCAGGCAGAATCAACTGAGTCACTCGTCCTCCTTGGTGCCTGATTCTGCTCTCTGCTGAGGATTGCGCTGTCCAGCAGTCCCTGGGCTCCCCTAATGGACGCTTCGATTCTCCTGGAGCGATAAGAACAGAGCCCTGCCCCAATCCCAACCCTAGGACAATTTCCCTCTTTTTTTTTTTTT
>CAJQZJ010000727.1:3351163-3446443 GCA_907164525.1 Lophiomys imhausi | reverse complement strand
TTTTTCTGGGCGGGGGGTGGGGGGGGCTAGGTAGGACTTCTCCTGAAGCAAATTTGGCCTTCTGACAACATACAAAGCGTTATCTTTCAATCCGGGTTAAAGAAGAAATCATTCTGTCGCCTTGGAGCTAAACCAGCTCTAGTGTATATATTTTGAGATCCCAAAGGACAATCTGCCTGCATCGAGAAGGCCTTTTGTAAGTAGCCTCCTAACCTAGGTCACTCCAAATCCCATGTGTGTGTCTCTGAACTCTAATTATTGGGATCAGGGACCTGTGTTTCCCATCTGAAGGGATCAAAGATGTGTTCCACCACTCCTGGATCGAAGTCTTTCTCTATTTAGAGTTTGCCCTGCATCAGGCTGTATCCTCTGTTCCATTCACAGTGTTTCAGCCCTGCCCTCTGCCTTTTATTTATTTTTTTTTTTTTAGTTAATAAATTTATTTGTTTGTTGCTTCAGGTTACATCCTTATCATATTGTCCTCTTTTCCCGCTTCCCAGACCCACCCTCCCATGTTCTACCCCCTGACCCTTCCGTCTTGTTCCTCTGGGGTGGAGTGTCACTGCCTAACATTCTCTCACCACAGATCTGGAGTCATATGAGGGCCAAGAGCCTCTTCATTCACCGGGGGCCTACGAGGCAGTACTGCCAGTGAATGGCGTCTCATTGCTACTGGGGGAATACTAAAAAAAAGACCAACAAACACACAAACCCACAAAAACAAAGAATATCAACAAAAAAAGAGAGGAAAAAGAGAAGGGAAAAGGAAAGAGAAAAAAAGAAAAAAAGAAGGAAAAAGAAAAAGATAAAAAAAAAAATTATGTCCTTGTTCCTTTTGATGTGTTGGTTGTAGTACAGATATCCTGTACGATATAGTTAAAATCCTACTATAAGTGAATAGATGCCATGTGCATCCTTCTGAGACTGGGTTAGCTCACTCAGGATGAGCTCCTCTAGATCCATCCATTTGGTTGCAAATTGCATGATTTCATTGTTTCTGATAGCTGAGTAATATTCCATTGTATAGATGTACCACAATTTTTTAATCCATTCTTCAGTTGAGGGACATCTGAGGTGTTTCCAATTTCTAGCTATTACAAATAAGGCTGCTATGAACATAGATGAGGAGACTTCCCTATGTCTCCGTGAGAGGTCCTTTGGGTGTATACCCAGAAGTGGTATGGCTGGGTCCTGAGGCAAAGTTATTCCAAGGTTTCTAAGATATCTCCAGACAGACCTCCATAGTGGTTGCACAAGCCTGCACTCCCACCAGCAATGGAGTAGGGTACCCCTTTCTCCACACCCTCGCCAGCATGCACTATCATTTGAGCTCTTTATTTTAGCCATTCTAACAGGTGTTAGGTGGAATCTCAGGGTCGTCTTGAGTTGCATTTCTCTGATGATTAAGGATGTTGAACATTTCTTCAGGTGTCTCTCAGCCCTTAGGGATTCCTCCTTTGTGAATTCTCTATTTAGCTCCATCTCCCATTTTTTGATTGGATTATTTGGTTTCTTGGCATTTAGTTTCTTGAGTTCTTTGTAGATTTTAGATAGTAGCCCTCTATCAGATGTGGGGTTGGTGAAGATTTTCTCCCAGTCTGTTGGTTGCCGTTTTGTTCGAATGACAGTGTCCTTTGCTTTACAGAAGCTTTTCAGTTTCATGAGGTCCCATTTATTGATTGTTGATCTCAGGTCCTGAGCTGTTGGTGTTCTGTTCAGGGAGTTGTCACCTGTGCCAATGAGTTCGAGGGTTTCTCCTACTTTTTCTTCTAGTATCTTTAGTGTGGCTGGCCTTATGTTAAGGTCTTTGATCCACTTGGAATTAAGTTTTGTACAAGGTGATAGGTATGAGTCTAATTTCATTCTTTTGCAAGTGGACATCCAATTGGACCAGCACCATTTGTGGGAGATGCTGTCCTTCTTCCATTGTGCGTTTTTGGCATCTTTGTCAAAGATTAGTTGGCCATAGGTGTGTGGATCCATGTTTGGGTCTTCAATTCGATTCCATTGATCCACTGGTCTGTTTCTATACCAGTACCATGCTGTTTTTATTACTGTTGCTCTGTAGTACAGCTTGAAATCTGGGATGGTGATACCTCCAGATGTTTTTTCATTGGACAGGATTGATTTAGCTATTCTGGGCTTTTTGTTGTTCCATATGAAGTTGAGAATAGCTTTTTCCAGGTCTATAAAGAATTGTGTTGGTATTTTGATAGGAATTGCATTAAATCTATATATTGCTTTTGGTAGGATAGCCATTTTTATTATGTTGATCTTACCTATCCATGAGCATGGGAGATCTTTCCATCTTATAAAGGCCTCTCCCATTTCTTTCTTCAGGGGCTTGAAGTTCTTCTTATATAGGTCCTTTACATGCTTGGTTAGAGTTACCCCCAGGTATTTTATGTTGTTTGTGGCTATTGTGAAGGGGGTTGTTTCCCTTATTTCTTTCTCGGTATATTTGTTTGTTGTATAAAGAAGGGCTTCTGATTTTTTTGAGTTAATTTTGTATCCAGCCACCTTGCTGAAGTTGTTTATGTGCTGTAAGAGTACTTTGGTGGAGTTTTTGAGGTCGCTTATGTATACTAACATATCATCTGCGAATAGGGATAATTTGACTTCTTCATTTCCAATTTTTATCCCTTTGATCTCCTTTAGTTGTCTTATTGCTCTAGCAAGGACTTCAAGTACTATATTGAAGAGATATGTGTGAAAGTGGACATCCTTGCTTATCCCTGAATTTAGAGGAAATGCTTCAAGCTTCTCTCCATTTAATTTGATGTTGGCTACTGGCTTGCTGTATATTGCCTTTATTATTTCTAGGTATGGTCCTTGTATGCCCGTTATCTCCAGAACTTTTAGCATGAAGGGGTGTTGGATTTTGTCAAATGCTTTTTCTGCATCTAGCGAGATTATAATGTGGTTTTTTTCTTTCATATTGTTTATGTGGTGAATTACATTGATAGACTTTTGTATATTGAACCATCCCTGCATTCCAGGGATGAAGCGTACTTGATCATGGTGTATGATACTTTTGATGTGTTCTTGAATTCGGTTTGCTCGTATTTTATTAAGTATTTTTGCATCTATGTTCATGAGGGAGATTGGTCTGAAGTTCTTTTTCTTTGTTGGGTCTTTGTGTGGTTTAGGAATCAGAATGACAGTGGCCTCATAGAATGAGTTTGGCAGTGATATTTCTGTTTCTATGTGGTGGAAGAGTTTGAAAAGTAATGGTGTTAGTTCCTCTTTGAAGGTCCGGTAGAATTCCGTGTTAAAGCCATCTGGCCCTGGGCTTTTTTTGGTTGGGAGATTATTAATGACTGTTTCTATTTCCTTAGGAGTTATTGGGCTGTTTAAGCTGTTAATCTGATTTTGATTTAGTTTTGGTAGGTGGAATTTATCGAGGAAATTGTCCATTTCGCTTAGGTTTTCAAATTTAGTGGAATATAGATTTTTAAAGTAATGCCCGAATATTTTCGGGATCTCCTCAATGTCTGTTGTTATTTCTCCCTTCTCATTTCTGATTTTGTTGATTTGGGTTCTTTCCCTTTGCCTTTTAGTTAATTTGGCTAGGGGTCTGTCTATTTTGTTGATTTTCTCAAAGAACCAACTCTTGGTTTCATTGATTCTTTGTATAGTTCTTTTTGATTCTAAGTTGTTGATTTCAGCTCTAAGCTTGATGATTTCCTGTCTTCTGATCTTCTTGGGAGTGTTTGTTTCTTTTTTTTCCAATTCACCCAGCTTAGCTGTTAGTTCACTAATATGAGCTGTCACAATTTTCTTTTTGAAAGCACTTAGTGTTATGAACTTTCCTCGTAGCACAGCTTTCAATGTATCCCATAGGTTTGGGTATGTTGTGTCTTCATTGTCATTGGATTTTAAGAAGTCTTTGATTTCCTTCCTTATTTCTTCCCTGACCCAGTGGTCATCCAGTAAGGAGCTGTTCAATTTCCATGTGTGTGTAGGCTTTCTGTTGATTCTTTTACTGTTGAAGACCAGCTTTATTCCGTGGTGGTCTGATAAGATACAAGGTGTTATTTCAATTTTCTTGTATCTATTGAGACTATTTTTGTGACCAATTATGTGGTCGATCTTGGAGAAGGTTCCGTGGGGTGCTGAGAAAAATGTGTATTCCTTTGTGTTTGGGTGAAACGTTCTGTAGATATCTGTTAGGTCTATTTGTTTCATGATCTCTGTTAGACTCAATATTTCTCTGTTTGTCTTCTGTCTTGATGATCTGTCCTTTGTTGTGAGTGGGGTGTTGAAGTCTCCCACTACTAATGTGTTGTGATCGACGTGCGCTTTAAGTTTTAGAAGTGTTTCTTTTACGAAAGTAGGTGCCTTTGTATTTGGGGAATAGATTTCAGTATTGAAATTTCCTCTTGATGAATATTCCCTTTAATGGGTATATAGTGCCCTTTTTTGTCTTTCTTCATTAACTTCAGTTGGAAGTCTGTTTTGTTT
Source organism: Lophiomys imhausi (assembly GCA_907164525.1). NCBI lineage: Eukaryota > Metazoa > Chordata > Mammalia > Rodentia > Muridae > Lophiomys > Lophiomys imhausi. Next base: position 3,441,979 of record CAJQZJ010000727.1, on the reverse strand, counting down.
GATATTAGGATTGCTACTCCAGCTTGCTTCCTGGGTCCATTTGCTTGGAAAACCTTTTCCCAGCCCTTTACTCTGAGGCAGTGTCTATCTTTCATAGTTAGATGTGTCTCTTGTATACAGCATAAGGAAGGGTCTTGCTTGTGGATCCACTCTGTAAACCTATGTCTTTTTATTGGGGAGTTGAGTACATTGATGTTGATGGATATTAGTGACCTGGGGTTGTTATTTCCCATTAGTTTGGTATAGGTGGTGGTCCTGTGCCTCTTTTGGTTTAGTTGCTGATGGGTTTTCTATTCCCTTTGTTTCTTGGGTGGAGTTTTCTTCTCTGGATTGGGATTTTCCTTCTAGGATTTTCTGTAGGGCTGGGTTTGTGGGTAGATATTGTTTAAATTTGATTTTGTCATGGAATATCTTGTTTTCTCCATCTATGTTGATAGAGGGTTTTGCTGGGTAAAGTAGTCTGGCTGGGCATCTATGATCTCTTAGGACTTGTAGTATATCTGACCAGGCCCTTCTAGCTTTTAACGTTTCTGGGGAGAAGTCAGGTGTAATTCTGATGGGTCTGCCATTGTATGTGACTTGACCTTTTTCTCTTACCGCTTTTAATATTCTGTCTTTGTTCTGTACATTTGGGGTTTCAAATATTATGTGGCAAGAGAAGTTTCTTTTCTGGTCTAATCTGTTTGGTGTTCTGTAAGCCTCTTGGATTTTTATTGGCATCTCTTTTTTCAGGTTTGGGAAGTTTTCCTCTATGATTTTGTTGAAGATATTTCCTGGACCTTGGAGTTGGGAGTCTTCTCTTTCCTCTATACCTATAATTCTTAGGTTCCGTCTTTTCAGTGAGTCCTTGATTTCTTGGATGTTGTGGGTGAGAGATTTTTTAGCCTTCTCATTTTCTTTGGATGTTGTACTGATTTCTTCCACTGAATCTTCCATACCTGAGATCCTGTCTTCCATCTCTTGCATCCTATTGTTGATACTCACATCCGTAGTTCCTGTTCTCTTCCCTTGGTTCTCCACTTCCTCTTTTAACTCTGACTGTGTTTTCTTTATTGTTTCTATTTCTATTTTCATGTCTTGTATGGTTTTGTTCATTTTGTACATTTCCTTCTCCAGCTTGCTTGTTTTTGTATGAAAATCTTTCATGGCTTTTTCCTTTTCCTGTTCAAGCTCTGTCACCTTGGCTTGGAGCTCTTTAATGGTGTTATTCCTTGTTTTGATTTGTAGAATTGTGGCTTCTTTGAATTCCTTCATAGATTTTATTTATTCTTGCAGGGACTCTATCACTTTCCATAATGCAGAATTTTCAATGTTTTCATGTGTTTCTTTTCGTGTGTGGTCATCCGAATTGGATGAGCTAGGATGGTTCTGCTTTGTTGGAGTCATAATTCCTTGATTTCTGTTTTTTTTTTTTTTTTTTTTTTTGACCTTTCACCATTGGATGCATTTAGCTGTCTGTTTTCTGTGCTTGGAAGAACAGTGGATGATTTGGTGCAGGGGACAAGTTACTTGGCTATCTGTCGTTGCTTACAGGGGGATTTCAAGGTCACTGTGATTTTAATCGCCAGAGGCACTGTGAGTTGATGCAGCCTATTCCCAGGTTGTGAGTAATGGACCAGGATTGTTTCACTGCTCCCAATTCAGACTTCCCTATGTTGCACTCTGAGTTATCAGCCTGTAATGGTTCTGAGGGTATGGGCCTGTTTGCCCAGGCACAGATTCTGTGGGCTTTGTTTGTCGTCACGGAGACTGACAGGGTCTGGCTCCACACCTAATATGTCTGGATTTTCTAGGATACAGCTATGGTCCCTATTTCAGGTTTCTCTCTAGGCTTCTCGCCACAGGGCTGGACACTGTGCCTGATTCCCTTCCTGTCTGTGCCGCCACGGGTCCCGTGGGTACCCCAAGCCCCGGATCCTCTGGCTGCCTGAGTGGACCTCTCATCCCAGCAGCTCAGCTGTGGGTACACGGATCCCTGGCCCCACCCACGCCTGTCTCTCTCCCCAGATGACCTGCCGTGGACTCGCGGGGATTTGTCCATGCCAGCCATGCTCCCCCTCCAGCTGCGCTACTGTGAGTGTGCGGGATTCAGCCCCTCCCTCCCGCCTTTGTGTTCCCAGCTTCCTGCACTCTCTCGGAACCTCCCGCCCTCCGCTTCACGAGCGGCTGTGCGCCACCCGCTGAGCCCTCTGTTTGTTCCTTGCTAAACCTTCCACTATCTCGCAAAGTTTTTTAAGTGGGTATAAGTTCTACCTGAGGTGTGGGGACCCTAATAGGCCAGCGATCTATGGCCCAGTGGACCCTGATACTGCCTGCTGTAAGTTGGGATCGATCTTACCAGGTGCCTCTCCAAATGGGAGTTCCCGAATCCCAGGTTTAGTGGCTTCCGTGTCTGTGAGAGACGGGTGAGAGCCTTGCCAGGGGACTTTTAACAGTCCCTTGGGAGCTGTGAGTGTTCGGGGGGGGGGGGGCTAGCCCCCCCGGTTTTTGCACAGTGCCCAATAACTCTGTGTTTTTTACGGCTCTTTTTTCCCCGCGTTCAAAATGCGTCAGTGTAGGTCGCCGCCATCTTGGCCCGCCAGTACTACTATTCTTAATAGGACCCGCTAATTCTAATACTTTCACTGCGTTGACCACATAGACTGAATCTGAGATCAAATTGAATGCAAATTGACATCTTTTAAACACCTCAATTACTATTTTCAACTCTACTATTTGGGGGTAGCCCGGTTGAAATTGGCATAGCATGGGCTCTTGTCTTTCTATCAGATAGGCTCCGCAGCCTGTCTTTGAGCCATCACTTAACACATTAGGTGACCCTTGAAGTGGTACTGCTGAAGTAACCTTAGGGAATATCACTGGGTGCTCCTTAAAAAATGATAGCAATGGATCCTTAGGATAATGGTTATCAATCACTCCTTCAAAGCTACATTGCAATATTACCCAATCATCTACAGTGCCACACAAAATCTTAATTTGATGACTGGAATAGGGCACTATTATACTGGCAGGAGCAACTCCAAAAGACTGCAAACATTGTTGGATACCATTCAATGCTAAAGCAGCAACTGCAGTTGGATAATGTTCTATGTATTTTTATGGAGAAATCTTTGAATAAGTCCATAATAATGGTCCATAACCTTGGCTTCCTGGGGCGTTGTGCACTTCCTGTACTTTCTGTACTCCTTCCCCCGGGGCATTGTCTTTTAAAGTGTCCCATCTTGCCGCACTTTAAACAAACTCCTGGACTTCCTCCACCTTTTCTGGTCAACTGTACTACTGCGGCAGCAAGACCAGCATTAGTTAACGGCCCTCCAATTTCTCTACACACTTTCATCCAGGTTTCTAGCCCTTTGTTCTTGTAAGGGGTGATAGTGGCTCTACACTCTTTGGTACATTGCTCATAGACCAACTGTTTTATTAGTGGCATAGCAGCATCCGGGTCACCAAAAATCTTCCCTGCCACTTCCACCAATCATGCCACAAAATCTGAAAAGGGTTCCATAGGGCCCTGTAGAATCTTAGTTAAGTTTCCACTCACCTCCCCTTTATTAGGAAGGGATTTCCAAGCCTTGATAGCTGTCTGGTTTATTTGTTCATAAACCTGATTGGGATATCCTATCTGCTGGTTGGCAAATCTCCTCTGCCCAAGCAGCATATCTCTATCCCAGGCTGGATTTCCATTTCTCTGATTAATGGCTGCTTGCTCAGTGGCATACTCAATCAATAAAGCTTTCCAGTCTAAGTATTGCCCTGGACTTAAGCAGGCGCGGGCCAGGCCACTCCAATCACTCGGAGTCATACAATGTCTGCTTAATGCTTCTACTTGAGCCAATGTAAAAGAAGCAGTAATGCCATAGGTACGAACCGACTCTGCAAGGGATTTAACTACTTTAAAATCAAGCGGTTCCTCGTACCTGTTCCCTTGTGGGTCTTGATATACCGGATAGGCAAACTGTAATTCTTTTCTTACTTGTGTCCACATCCCCGGGCAGAAAGATCTCCCTACTTTCAGGGACTGAACAGGCTGATCTATCTGAACGGCTTCTGGGTATGGAGGGGGAGTTGAAGGCACCGTGGCAACAGCTTTACTTACACTGACCGCCGCCAATGTGGCTTTCTCTTTTACCTTTTTCTTTTCCCTTTTTCTAATAGCAGTCCTCTCTAACTGTTCCATTAGAGCGTGTAGCTCCCCTTCAGAATCCGTGCCCTCTGAATCCTCAAAATCTCTAAAATCTCTAAGGTCGGGATAGAGAGGGACCTTCTTTTTGCTTCCCTTTTCACTGTCTGCCTGCTCAGATCTTTCGCCTTTGTTGCTTCCCTTTTCACTGTCTGCCTGCTCAGATCTTTCCCCTTACAGCAGTTCCAAGGCTGATTCTCCCTCCTTGATCACGTTACAGCATCTCTGATCTTCTAAACAACTCCTCACCATCTTCCAAATCGGTCTTACTCCATGCTTCAGAGTACCTTGCTCCCAAGCAAACTCCAAGTCTCTGCCTAATTTGTCCCAGCAGGATACTGTAAGATTCCCGGACACCGCAAACCACGGAGCCACGGAGTCGCATTCATTCAAAAATCTCTCTAGGGTAGACTTCTTAAGTTTCAAATTCCTAGCTAAAAGTAGCTCCTGAAGAGCCAGAAAAATTGGATGTGACTGAGACAATCCCATGATTAAAAATTTACTTTCAGTTCGCAGTTTTCCACGAAACTTTACCTTTTGTTCGCAATTTCCATGAAACTTTACTGTTTGTTCGCAATTTCCACGAAACTTTACCTTTTGTTCGCAATTTCCGCGAAGCTTTACCTTTTGTTCGCTATTTCCGCGAAACTATACCTTTTGTTCGCTATTTCCGTGAAACTTTATTGTCCCAATTTACCCCGGGAACTTACCAGTGCACTGCCCCTGATTGCAGGAGTTCTGAGTCTTTTCTGGTTCCCCGTACGGGCCACCACTTGTCGCGTCCCCCTCGACCAGCAAGGATGACGCAACTCGCAAAAGCTCTTCTCCAGCAGTTTATTCAGGTCCCTTGAAAACAGTCTTCCGAATGCCTGGGCAGACCCAACCCACAGGCTAAATACTATATGAACAGCCAATCAAGTAAAGCCACATGGTGCTATCTTAGAGGCCCACGTATGCGGAAGCAAGCCAGATCAGCGGTCTTAGCCAAATATGGACTTGTTCACCACCGAGAGCGCTCACCTCGGGCTGGTGGAAGGCGGAAACCAGCGCCATCTTTAGGGTGCGGCACGTCGCAGCTCTCTACATTTAACCATCAAGTTCTTGAGACTAATTAAGAATACCTACAACAGTTGTTTCTGGAGTCTATTCCATTCTTGGCACTAGGATATATATATATATATACTATGTATATATATATATATATATACATAAAATATGTATATATACATAAAATATGTATATATACATAAAATATGTATATATATACATAAAATATGTAGACTTGTGTCACCTCACTGAAGGATACCAACATTTAAACTAGATTAGTTTATAAGAGATTGCTGAAAGATGCTTTTCTGATGTGGATTGACAAACATACTGATATATCAGTTAGAGTCAGTTTAATACTGTAGACTTCAAAGATAAACAGTGTTTTCAAGACACACTAGGCTTTTTGCACATAAAAACTCACAGAGGTTGTCAAAGCATGTACTAGAATTGAGAAAGCCCATGTCAGAGAAACTTCTGGTGTGCTCAGGGGAACTGGACAGCAGTCTCTGTAATAACTGATGAATTATTGGCAATTGACAGTTGCTAGTGGAAAACAAATTTTTAAAATGAATTTTATATAAATATGGGGGCTTATAATAGATTGTTCACACCCTAACTGAAGGCCAGGCATCCAAAATATATATGTAGTGCAAATTGGACATTGTTAAATAAAGGAGGAGGAAAAGTAGCAGGAGAAGGAGGAAGAGGAGAAGAAAGAGAAAAAAGAAGAGGAAGAAGAAAAAGATGAGGAAGAAGAGGAATAAAGGAAGAGGATGTGGAGGAAGAAGAAGGAAAAAGGAACGTAGAAGTTAGGCCTTTTTAGTGAAATTAGTAGGCAGTTCAGATTAGCATCTGGCAGCACATTAGGAAAGCTTGATGTTCCTTTGGTTTGCTGAAATGGACAAAGTCCAGTTGTGGCCAGACAATATGCCCTGCAGGAAGGATGTTGCTAAGAAACCACACAAGTAGTGCAGGTGACATTGGTTGCCACGAGAAACAACAGGACCACTGGAAATTGCAAGAAATCTTGTGGACTTTTGAGACTACCAAGGATCACAAGATAATGTGATATATAAGCCAGAGAACTCCACACAGTCTCACTCTTCTTCCTGCCCTCACCAACTGAGAAGTCACATTGGAGAAGGGCACAGCAAGGTATGTGGTAAGGGTCATAAACTGAAAGGCAGAGTCCAAGAGAGAAAGACTTTTCATTGCAAGTTAGCCCGAGAAAGACTCTTTGCTGTGATTCAGCCTATTAAGGCTGGCAGCAAAGCACGTGGAGTTTGGAAGCCAATCTGAGTAGCTTTAGGCAGAGAAGCCTGTGGAAAAAGCCGGCCTCAGTTTGGCAGCTGGAACAGACTGACTTTATAAACCAACCAAAATTTGGTGGTTGAAATAAATTGCCTTTGCAAACTGGTAAAGTAAGGTCCCACAGCCTTTATGCTTGAAAGAGACTACCTGATGGGACTGCCGTAAACTAAGTCACAGTGTACTGACCTACACTAAGAATATTAATATTCTTTTAAGAAAGTTAAATTAGTGTTAGTTAAATGTTTTTAGATAAGTAGTAGAGTGTTCTTGGGTATTAGGGTGTTCTTAGATTATAGATTTTATATTATAGGTTTTTTAAATTATAGGATTTAGCTATCTTATAGGTGTTTCTTAAGTATTAATAAAATATTTTTTATTTACTTTAAAATAAAAATATTCTGTTACAGAAGAAGAAGGCATCACAAGTTGCATGGGTAGGAAAGGGATTATGGATCTGGAAGGAGTTGTAGAATATAAGTGAATATGATCAAATATAGTAAGTAGGTAGATTTCTCAGAGCTAACATAAGAAACTGGGGGAAAACATTCCAAAATTCCCAGAGACTCCATTTGTATAGAATTACTTTGTACATTTCTTAAATATCTTCCTATCATGCAGAATTTCTGATCAACATGAAAATTAACAGGTCTTCATACACACTCAGAAATACAGGCAAGACCTAGTGTAAAAAATTTCTTAACTCTGAATATGTTCAGGAGAGATGCTATTTCTTTTGAATCTACAACATGTTGCATTTAGTTTAAATATTTATTATTCTTTAATGTTATTTGTTGCTCATTGTGTGTCTATATGAATTAGTAGCATTGTGTTTGGAGCATTAAATAATTTGAATCTTTGAATAAATGAATGAGTGGATGAATGTATGTAGGGGACCCTGGAAATGGAGGCTTATGAAAAACAACTTGTTGCAGGGAAAATGAAGATAACCTGTTGGAGATATCTAAGATGGCCCTGGACAGAAGACACTGGGGTGGCATTGAGGCCAGATCCTGGGTATAGCTGATTGGATTCACAAAACTTCTGTGCTCATGATCATTGCATGATCACCATGTTACCAGACTTGTGCTATGTGGTGTGATAGGATGACCTTTTATGGGATTGGCCCACCAAGCTTCATGTGGAAACACCCATTTGATTCTGTATATAAGCCAGAGAGCAAACATTAAAACGGGAAATGCTTAGACATCAGCCCTGTCCCATCTATTTGTCTTCTGAGTGAAATGTCAGGAGTCACTACATAACTGGATCCCGAACGTGGGATATATATGGAGACTCTCAACATAAGGGACAGGAGGAGATAGTCCAGGGCTAAGCAGTTGACAGGGTGAGTGACCCCCAAAAGGATAGGGCATGCAACTTCAAAAACTGAAGAGCCTATGCTTAAAGTGTTGAAATATATGCTTAAAAGCAGGGGTTTGGAGCTCTCTGAGAACCAAGCCACCAATGTCTGGGAGGCAGTTCTACAAATTGCACAATGGATATATTCTGCAAACTTGTTTTGCTGGGATACATGGGATTTCATTGCAGTTCTTGCTGAAATCATGGAGGGCGAAGATTTCCCCCTGGGATTTTGCCCAATAGTGTCAGCCCTTAAAGCCTGTTTTCAATAGCAAAAGGTTGGGGGATACCCCCTCCTCAATTCCCCAATCCGTTTTGGAGAATGGGAACAATTCACTGCCAAGAGATCAAGGGATGAACCAAAACCAAAAGAAACCTCAATAAAATCCTCACAAGACTCCACCACTTGGCTGGCAGATTACCCTGGAGAGAACGAGGGAGAGGAACAAAAAAAAGAGAGAGAGAGAGAAGAAACTAAAGATAAAAGGGAATAAGGGCCCTGGCTAAGGTAAACCCTACTCTGCCTGTTAGCCCTTCCCCTCTGCCATTTAATGAAGAGGCTCCACCTCCTTGGGTGGAAAAATTATTAACACACCTTCTTCCCCCCCTCCCAGGTCCAAACCTCAGGTATTTCCAGTCACTCTCAACCCAGGAGGGGCCAGGCCTGCCATCTGATATCTATAGTAAGCAGGCAATTTAAAGGAGCTTAAGAAGGCAGTAGCTGATATGTCTCGATATCAAAAAAAAATCTTAATTTAAGAAAACATCTTTGAATGCCATATTTGGCAGATCTCTTGGGGTTTTTGAAGATGCCCTATCTATATCTTGTATTTAGATAAGCAAATGTTGCTTGTCTCTTAACAACTTGATTTCTGAGTAGCTTAGAGAATATCTGTGATAGACTGTCATAGTAGCTAACAAAATGACACAAAATGACAAAATAGGAGTTTGTATTTCTTAACTATCCTAAATGGTTTAAGACGGTTGGTATCAAGAGGCCAGAGCTTCACATTTCATTTTTAAGTATCACTAGGTACAATACCTTTAAGAAGTGTTACCTTTAATTTTGTATCAATATATAAAGATCAATACCAATGTGGCCAAATATACTCTTAATTTTGTATCAATATACAAAGATCAATGCCTATGTAGCCCAATACAATCTTAATATTATGTCAATATACAAGGGTCAATACCATTGTGGCCAATTTTAATCTTAATTTTGTATCAATATACAAAGATCAATACCGATGTAGTCCAATACAATCTTAATTTTGCACAATCTACAATGGTCAATACCACTTTAGCCAAATATAATACTAAATTTGTATCAATATACAAAGGTATAAGGGCATATTCAATAATCTGTCCCTTCTTCTTGGTCCTTCCCACACTATGTCTTTGTCCCATTTTTCTCAAGTCTGTGCACTCCTACATAGGAGAGAAAGAAGGATACAGAAAAGGAAAAGAAGGAAGTCCCTGGGTCTAACCTCCAAAACCCATTTAACAAGCCCATTTAAAAGCTTGTAATCTCTTCCCCTAAATAACAAAGTTCAGCTCCTGACAGCACCCCCTATTCTACTCCAAGTAGAAGATGAGCATCGAAGAATCTCCAGTGTGAGATGGTTGAATTAGTGGCAAGCCTATCTCTTAGCATGAAAAACCCTTTGCTTCAACTGTAGACAGACTGCTGTCCAAAAAAGACAAAACTTGGTAGCAGGGGAGTCATCAGCCTAGCTCTGCCAAGACAGGGTAGGTAAGTCCTTCATAATTCCTGCTCTACAATCAATGTCTGTCAGAGAAATGGGACCAAAAGGCTGAAGATTGATGCTGTAACGTATGGAGAGAAAACAGGAACTGTCCAGGCAGCCACTGATATGTCATTTCTTAGTTTTGGATGATGCAGGCCCTGCACTTCCTACATAATCAGATATATTTATCCCTCTCAGGTCTCTGAGGTGGTTGAAGAATAGATATAGAACTTTAAACTTATGGAGATTGTTAGATGGTAGAATGTTAAAGTCAGGGGCCAAATATGTATGGACTGGACATTGGGAATGTATGCTGGGCCATTTAACTCTCATAAATGTGGCATATTTATTTCTGTTGTTTTGTATAGTATTTACTGTTATAAGAGAAGGAACTATTTGTTGGACTGAAAGGGGGAGCTGTTGGGGGGAAGAGGGTGGAAGGGTGGGGCAGGAATGGGGAGTAGGGAAGGGATTGTGACTGAGATATAACTTGAAGAAATAAAAAAATAAAGTATATATAAAAAAAAGAAGGCAGTAGCAGAGGATGTGCCTAATTCTCCTTGGGGAGAAATCATCCTGCAGGGGTTAGCTCATCAGTCATGCACCCCTTAGGATTGGAAGGTATTATGCTGAGTCATGCTCTCTAGTAATATGTTCATTAAATGGGGTGCACCCTGTATAAGGAGGAGTGCTATATACAGGCAGATCAAAATGATGGAGCCCAGCTCAACATACCCATCGCCTTCGGCATGTTATCAGGGATCAATATAATACAGGCTTACAACAGGCTGCTATGCCCCCTCTCTATAGTGATCTTGTCAGGGCTCTAGGACTTGCGGCATGGCATAAACTGGAGGAGGGACACTCAGAGGCCCCCATTCAGGTATAGCACAAAAGCCAAATGATCTCTCCACCTTTATAGATAGGGTCACTCAAAGCATGCAGAGGATGTTTCCCCCGGGCCCCTTAAGGGAACAATTTATTAAAATGATAGTGTGGGATGGAATGAATGCAGACTATAAGCTAGCATGTGCAGGACAGAAAGAATGGCCAATGGAAAAATGGATAATCTGTTCCAAAGATGTGGGGGACACAGAGCCATCAGGCAGAGTCCCTAAAAACTTCCTTGCAGGCACAGACAGATGCCTTACCTGAAGCTGTGACCAAACCCCTTATGAAAGCCATCTCTCAAGGTGGACCATCCCTTGGAATCGGTGAATCTCAGGGACTGAAACAATATTTTGGGTGTGGACAGACAGTCCACTTCAAGAGGGAGTGCCCTAATAAAGGGGGATGAGGGGCGAATGCTGGTCCTTTACCAAGGCCTTCAAGACAATCTTCCATTGGCAGAAAGAATGTAGATCCCACTTTGACATTGAAGGAAAACCCCTTCCACCTTTAAACTATGTGTGGGGCAACCTCCAGCCCTGTTAACTCAAGGAGGAAAATATGAAGCCGAAGGGCCGATTAAATTTTCTAAAGGGCCCTCCCCTGTTTGCAACTTCACACAGAGGCACGCTAAGCATGCCCATGAGGCATCCAAGATGTTTTGGATCCATTGTCTTGGAGATAAGGCCCAAAATGGACATTACCATTGCAGAAAAGAGGTTCTATTGCATGATAGACACTGATGCCAACTGGACTGTGTTAAGAAAAGAGGAAGTCCCTCCAGCTGGGAACTTGTCCCTGGGCCCTCAATCTTGGGAATCAGGCGAACACCAGGTCAGAGGAAAGCCAGGACTTGCTTATATGAAAAGACATGGATGGGTCTATGGGGGAAGTTAGGCTTTTGATTGCTTCAGGGCTCAACATAAACCTGTTAGGTCAGGATATTTTGGGCCAGATAGGTGCCTACATCACCAAAACCTAAACACCCAACTACAAAACGAAAAGGGGAATGAGCCCTCATCAATAGCTTGGGTTGGCATTGTTTACTTTAAGTATTTTATGTTTTTCAAAAAATGAGACCTTTTCACATTTTCAAAAACATTGGTCAACTCAATATCATAAAATAGACATATGGGTAAAATGGAAAGATTCTGCCACAGAATTATGAAGGGGACCAGACCTGCTTATAACCATTGCATGAGGATTTGAGCATGTGTTCCCAATAGGAGAACCAAGTCCTATATGGATACCTGCAAGGAACCTTTCATTTCCCCCACAGGTTGGGAGGTCCCTTGCACCCGATGACGCCACCACGTCGGCTGAAACAAATGACCAATAAGGAAAGGAAGGCTTTCTGGTGGCTTCAAAACTGCATGGCCAGATTAGGCCAAAGTCCCCACAAGAGGAGAAAAAGAGAAAAGAAGAGGAGAAAGACCGATAAACACCTAACTCAAAAAGCTCCAGGACCAAAAAAAAAAAAAAAAAAGAGCTCCTGAGAGGCTATTTTTTCATATTGTCTTCCAGATGCTGATGTGCCTGGTTTGGCTGTTGGTTGGAGGGTTGCAAATCCCACATGTAAGAATGGAAAGAGACAGAGACAGGAGGATCATGAGTTCGATACCAGCTTGGACCATCCCTGCTGGACAGATGTCCCCAGCTCTGCCTCTGCTGTGACCATATCTGCTGTGACCCTGACAGGAACCACCACTATGGCTCAAACCTTCCAGACAGTCGTCCATGATTCTGGGTTACAACAACAACTTGCCCTGGCCAAACATCTTGCTGGGGGAACAACAAGAGATCGCCTTGATACAACATCATCTCTGTAATCCTCAATACAGCATAAATCCTACTGCTATGACTGCTAATTTGTCTACATATATGAAGGTGACTTAAAATGATAAGTGTTTACAAATGTCAAGATTGCTGCTTAACGATGTTATAAAATTTAATGATACTAGGGTTTTGTTTATCCCTTCTACTGCCTTTTTTCCAAATGTCTGGAGTCAATTGACTTCATGATTTTGATTGCATAACCTGATATTGATAGAGTTAATCCTTGTTTATGCGTTAATAGTCTTGGGTCTATATCGGTACTAGAAGTACCACCAACAAAATATACAACTAAGTCACAAGCTGGCGGCGATGCTTGTTCAAGTGATCAAGGAGGTTCTCCCTGATGGGGTCCCCCATACCCCTTGGATTAATATGGCCTCTAACAAGGTCATGTGAGACCTTTGAGGGGTGACAAACACTCATAAAGGATGATGAGCACCAGTCCCTCCCTATTCTCTCATTTTGCTGCTGCTGAGCAATGGGCAAGAGGCTGGTCTCTCTCTCTGGGTCTCTTCCCCCTCTCTATCTCATTGTTATTTAAATAAATAAAATGGGGGCATGTAGGGACCCAAGAAATGGAGGCTTATGAAAAATGTCTTGTTGCTGGGAAAATGAAAGTAACTTGTGGAAGATATGTAAGATGGTGCCAACCAGAGGATGCCTGGACAGAGTTGAACTCTGATCATAGGTGCTGATTGGGTGATTAAGACTTGTGTGCTAGTGATCAGTGCATGATCACAATGCTTAGACATCACCCCTGTCACAGCTATTTGTCTTCAGAGTGAAGGCAGGAGGTTTGGGAGGGCAGCACAACTCACCTTTCCCTGAGAATCCCCTTATGTGGTGATCACCATGTCTGAGGTCACTAAAGTGTAAACCTAATTCTTGGGGTGAAGGTTAACAACACAGCTATTACACCTGCTGAAAGAGAGAAAACCAGTTTCTCCAATGGGATAAACCATTCCAGGTCAGATCTCATAGTTTGTTAGTAAACTATTCTTGAAAATAGTTGCATTCAAAACACAGTGTTTTGTGTTTGTGTGTGTGTCCATGCTTTTATATAGTTAAAATTTGATATTACTTTTATTTTTTGTTTTTTTTTTTCTTTTTTTTTTTTTGATGGGGGAGGTGATGTATTTTTGTTTTCTAGATTTAGAAGGTTTTATTGTATTGAGTTTTTAAACTATCTTGTGAGAAAATACTTAAAGTTGGATGGTAGGGAGGAGGAAAAAATCTGAAGGAACTTAGGGGATGGAAAGTATAAGAAGAAAATCTATTTAGATTTAAATTTTTTAAATAATAAAAGTAAACCTGAAAAATAAATTAAAATCTTAGCATGTATTCTATAATGAATATATCAAGAAATAGTTGGAAATTATTAACATGAGAATCATAGAAGTTAACATCTGGTTCTTGATTTTCCTAAGATTTACAAAAATATCAAACTTATTAATAAAAGATGAATTTCTATTGTTTCAATATATTTTGTTATTGAAATTTTTAAATTTATTCTAAATTGTTTTAAGTAAGACAATGTTGTTTATTGTAAAATTATGAAAAATTCATGACAATGATTATAGTAAGCACACATTATCCTTTTTCTCTATTCATGAGCCCAAGTAAACCTTACAGAAGAAATTTGTAAAAGTTTCTATATTAGTTTTTTTAACATATATTTTGTAATAATAAATTTATTCTATTTTTATTTACCTCACTGAATTGATTTTCTGATTTAATTGATGAGGGTTTATGATATTCAACATTTCGCAGATATAATTATCTTACTTAATTTAATAGTCTTATTTACATTTTATCATTAATAACCATTATAAATATTAATACCTTGAGTGCACATTTCTCATCTTAAAAACCCTAGATATTACTTCCTTTTCATCAACCTTTATTAAGGTATATTTAAATTCCTATACAAGAAATTTTATTGTTTTTTGAGCTTCCTGAAGTTGCTTTTATATACTCTACTGAGCAAGACAGAAAATCAGTTGCCAAGAAGTACAATAAAGTAGACATGAAGAAGCAAATCATGGCATAAATGAATACTACATACATAATATCATCAGAAATAAATACTACAATGTGTTTGAATATAATCATTTTATATATTAATCTTTTATATTTCAATATATATAATCTGAGCTTATATTATTTTTCAGTGAATCTATAAAAACATCATATAGAGTTATGCATTTACATGGGAAATTAATAAAAGGACTATTGAACAGAAAAGTATATATATTTTTAAATTTTATTATTCTTTTTTATAGCTTCAGACATTGGCTTATTTTCTGTACAAAAATCATCAATGACATTCGTATAGAAGTCAACTTGAATCATTTAACAAAGAACACACTTAATTACATACAATTTTATGGTAGAATACTTAAGTTCATCACTGTAAATGCTTTCAAAGATAAATTAATATTGTCACAGTATTTTTTATATTATTGTTAACATGCCATAAAGTTTTTTTGAAATCCAGTATGCCAAAATTATCATTTTAAACTTTGGGGATTACATTTTGTGGTAATTCAACAGCATCCATTCACCTTTATTTACATAATAATTATCTATTGAATGAGAAATTAGTGAGATTAGTTCAGTTTTATAAAGTTTAGATCAGAGAAAAATTTAAATGCTTTCAGTTTCAGACTTCATAAGAATATAGTTCAAATAAAATATCTACCTAAAAAGAGCAAACAAATCATAGATTTTGTGACCATATTTAAAGATAATTATGAAAAAAACCGCAAGCTCTTTTGACAGATTTAGTGTCAAGAAATAGACCTAAATTATGATGTTATCATTTATTAAACTAAAGCATAAGTTTTCAATAATATATAGGAAAATAATTATTTTGAGCATTTAAGAAAGATTATGAATGTAATTATTTTAGCATAACCTCTACATTGTATGATATTCACCTGTATTGTACATATATAGAATATTTAGAGAAGTATTATTTTGGTGTCATTTAAAATGTCTACAAAATCATTTTATTTATGAGAATAACATTAACATTATATTTTGTAGAGGCATTTCAATCTAACCACATGGCAGCTCTGGCAAGGTATCATATCGAAAGAACTTCTAGGTCTGTGTTATGCTATTGGAATGCAGAGAAGTTCTGGATTCCAGTAGCATCTGGCTGGAATGCAGACACACCATTAATATACACCTTTAAACCAAAAAATGAAGGTATATTTAGTTTATACAAGGAAGTAAATATATTTAAAAGTGACGTATCATTGAGGGGCAGACAAAGTGACATATCAGAGAAAGATTTGACAGAATGAGTCATTGCTAGGATACACCCAACTCTCAAGAGAACAGGACAGAAAAGAAGAGCTACTTACAAGCAGTGTAGGGTAAGAGAAGATATTTTTTTCCCAACGTTTATTTATTTCTTCAAGTTACATCTTAGTCATACTCCCCTCCCTTCTATTCCTCCTGGCCCACCCTCCTACCCTCTTTCTCTTCACCCTCCTATCCATTTTTTTTTTTAAATCTAAGGCATATCATTTTCCCCCAACAGTGTTCCCTTTTAGTCCAATATAAGGCTTTTTTTCTTATAACAATAAATACAATACAAAAAAATAAGAACAATTAGGCAACAATTATGAAAATTATAAAGTATAACATACATTTCAAATGTCCAGTCTATATGTATTTGGTAATTGATAATTTTCTATTATCTATCTAGTTTGATAAATTTAAAGTTCTATACCTAACTCAGTTTCCATCCTAACTTGCATTACCAACTTAAAAACATCTTAGACATAGAACAACCTTTAAATTCCTAAACAACTTAACTGTGAGACTTTAACTCGTTAGTCTTCAACCACATCAAAGACCTGAGAAGGATAAATATATCTGAATAAATAGGAAGTGCAGAACCAGCAATTTTCAAAACTAAGAAATGACAGACAACTGGCTGCCAGGACAGTCCCTAATTTCCCTCAATACATTGGAGCATGTACTTCAGTTTTTGACCTAGTATTTCTGACAGACATTACTTGTAAAGCAGGAAGTATGAAGGACTTGCCTACCATGTCTTGGCCGAGTTAGGCTGTCAACTTACCAGCTTCCAATTTTTGTCCTTTTTGGACAGCATTCTGTCTACAGTTGAAGCAAGGGGTTTCTCTTATCCAGTGGCAAGCTTGCCCCTAATGCAGTCATCTCCAAATGGAGATTAGATCTTTGTATATTGATATAAAATTAAGGTTAACTCTTTTTTAAGGTATTGTACCTATGTAATGCTTAAAAATGCAATGTGAAGTTTTGGCCTTTTTATAGCAACTTACACAAACTGTTTAGGGTAATTAAGAATTGCAAACTAATAGTCATTCAAACTTGTCATTAGTTACTAGTGTAGTATATCACAGTTTTTTTTTTTAATTAATCAGAAATCAAGTTGTTAAGAGACAAGCAACATTTATTTATCTAAATATACAGAGACAGATTGGTGGTATTCAAAAACCTCAAGAGATCTGTAGAATATGGCATTAAATATATTTTCTTAACTTAAGATTTTTTGATATTGAGACATGTTAGCTCCTGACATCATTCCTCCCCCCCTCCCCCATTCTACTCCATGTATATGCTGAGTATGGAAGAGATGTTCTTAAGAAGAGTTTTTTTTGTTTGTTTGTTTGTTTTGTTTGTTGTTTAAACCAGGACACTTTTACAGAGAGAGGTGGTAGAAAAGATGTTAGACATATAGAAGAGAATATAGAATAAGCCAGAAAATGAGGAGCCAGGAGATTAAAACATAATACTTGAATTTGTTTGAGCCTTACCAGAGCAATTCAGTCTGAAGCCTACAGAAACCTGTTTGAATCAGTCAGCTTGGAGAGGAGTTTAAGTCAGAACAATAGAGTTTAACCAGCCAGATGGTGTTCAGAAAGAGCTAGAAAGGTTCGAGAATGGCTCTCATCTCATCCTCTCATTAGAGGAAAAAAAAAAAAAACAACATTTACAATACTTATACTTGAATCTGGGGCTGTAGAGATGGTTTTGCAGATGATCCAGGTACAGTTAACAGCATCAAGATGACAATCAGAGCTGTTTTTAATTCCAATTTCAGGGAATATGATGTTTTTTTTTTTCTGACCTCTGTGTGTTCATGAATGTTTATGGTACACACACGTTTACTCAAGTACCCAAATATAAACATAAAATAAAACTAATATTAAAAATAAACATTTTAAAGCTAGAGACAGAAAATGATTCAGTAGGAAATGGCTTGCATTATGACTCACAGGAAAAAGGTACATGCTGACAACCTGAAGCCCTAAATTCAATCCCAGAAACGAAAGGGTGAGAGACAAGAATCACCATCTCAGATTATCCTCTAATCTCCAAATTACACCTTGTTATATATGTAATTATTTTTCTCACACTAAACATATTTCATTAAAAAACATAATAAAATAACTTGAAACTATTGGCGTTTGTGCAAACCTGAAACTCTCTCTTCAAAGGGTGAGGCAGAGTGATAGAACCTCCAAGTCCATCCTAGTCCTAGTCTATGTACTAATCCTATGTCAAACAGAACAAATTAAAACTTTCTTCTCAACTTTTTAACTTTGCAGCATGTAATAATTATTTGTGAATGGTACTATGACTAAATTCATTACTAGTGTAAAGCAAAATATCCTGCCACATGTTTACATTTTAAGCTAAAATTACATTACTAGTTCTGGCAGCTGGAATCCTATCTATATATAGCTGCATTACTTATATCCTAAGAGCTGTAAATGGGTATTCAAATTGAACGTTAGCTAAATTAAGCAGCAAGTCCACTCCCTAGTCACATTCATCTTATTTCAAATTTTCGAAAGTCGTAGGTCATTAGAAACTTCCTGAACAGCACAGATATAGAACATTAGCACTGTCTACTGGCTGTCAATCATAGCATGTAATGAAAGAATTGGCTGCAAATGGATATTGATAATTACTGCAGTCTCTGTGTGTGTATTCTCTCACTTACATCTAGCTACTCAGCTATAGACAGATAATAAAACAATGTGATTATTTTCTAAATAAAATAGGGTACAGATACAGGCAAAATTTTGCCTGATGGATATCCATGGATTACTTCCACATACATTAACATTTATTTTGATTAAATTATGTGAAGATGCAAATAATTTTTGAAATGCATAAGGTATCTCAACTTTGTTAGATACCGTGTACAATGGTTTAGAAGCATATATAATTCTTAATGATTAAATATTATACCCAGGTAGATTTTTTTTTTTACTTATACAGTCTTCAAGAAAAGACAAAATTTCCTCATTTCCACACAATTCCATTATATAGTTTTTTTTCAACATTTACATAATGTTTTAATTCTCATTAAAATGTATTTAGGAGAACTGATTTTGCTATATTCTTTAAATTATATTTTGTACAGTCAATAACCATTTAAACCTTTTTACTAAATATTACTTTATTTCTAATAGTTCAAATATTGTTATTAAAGTAACATTACCTCTCTTTCACATCGTTAGAGGTGCATTATGATTATATATTATTACATGAGTTATAGTTTTTTCATGTTGACAGAAGATGAAGTCATTCAGTACTAAGAGGTTTTGAAAATGAATCATGTGAGAAAATATCTTTCTCCCCATAATACAGAAAATAATTTTGAAACTTATTGCTCTATAAAAGTTTCTTTTATACACAGTAGCATGTCATTATTCCATTGGAAGATCTGTATGTCTCTTCCCTCTTGAAGCTGTACATATAATCTTTTTGAATATAGTCCTTTATGGACATGATTAAATGAAATCCGCATGATGGAATCATCTAGATTTAGGACTTAATCCAGCAACAATTTATTTTCCAGGGATATGCAAGGAGGGATATGGAAGAGGGCTTTTTTTATTGAGGGCCACAGATATCAAACGTTTTTAAGACAGATTGTTGAGGAAAAGTTTGGAAAGGTGACACTCCAAGATATGGAGTCTCCTGGAGTCATCACCAATAGAGGACTGTGGTAAGGCGGTATTCTTTCCTATAGTCTCCTGGAGTTACATCTGAATAAGACTTTCACTTCGCATTTCTGTTCTGAACAACTCTCAGACAATGGATTCCATGTTTGAGGTAATTTATATAGTAATAACTTTTTAAAAAATCATATACGGAAGCAAATCATTTTAATATTTTCATTGAAAATATTGATGAATTTCATGTTATGTCTGTGAAAAGGGGAAATTAGCTCAAAGGACCATTTAGAATAAGGAAAATTGAGTTTTTTATAAAAAGAAAGTAGTGGTTTTTTTGGCATACAGAATTACAATTTATTTATGCATCTCTTTGCTCTGAGAGGTAATAAATATGGTGGTTAGTTTTAACTGTTGAATTGACCCAATGTACATTCATTTGAGAAGGTATTCTGAATTAGAAATTTTATAGAACAGATTGCACCCTGGGTGTTTCTTTTGGGAATCGTGTTCATATTAATTGAATGTTCAGTTAATTGATGCTGGAAGACCTTGACTAGAAGTGTAACAGAATTCCATGGGTTTGTATCTATGAATATGTCAGAGTGAGCAGTTGAGCTGAGCATGCTGGCATTCATTCTTGTTCTATTCTTTTTTTTTTTATACTTTATTTTTTTTTCTTCAAGTTACATCTCAGTAACAAACTCCTCCCTATTCCCCCTTCCTATCCCGCCCTTCCACCCTCTTCCCCCCAGAAGTTTCCCCTTTCAGTCCAACAGATGGTTCCTTCTCTTATAACAGTAAGTATTATAAAAAACAATAGATATAAATATGCCACATTTATGAGAGTTAAATGGCCCAGTATACCTTCCCAATGTCCAGTTTATACATATTTGGCCCCTGACTTTAACATTCTACTATCTAACCAACTCCATGAGTTTAAAGGTCTATATGTGACTCAACATTCATACTATCTTGCAACACACTTTTAAGAGTATATTCTTAGATCTATAACACCCTCCTGATTCCTAAAGAGTTCAAAATTTAACTATGAGACTCTAGCTGTCTATTCTTCAACCACCTCAGAGACCTGAGAGGGACAAATGTATCTGCTTATATAGGAAGTGCAGGGCCTGCAGCTTCCAAAACTAAGAAAGAACATACCAACGACTGCCTGGACAGTTCCCATTTTCTCTCCATACATTCCAGCATCAATCTTCAGCCTTTGGGTCCTGTTTCTCTGACAGACATTTGTTGTAGAGCAGGGATTATGAAGGACTTACCTACCCTGTCTTGGCAGAGTTAGGCTGTCGACTTCCCTGCTACCAAGTTTTGTCCTTTTTGGACAGCAGTCTATCTGCAGTTGGCGCAATGGGTTTTTTCATGCCAAGAGAAAGGCTTGCCACTAATTCAACCATCTTACAGTGGAGGTTCTTCGATGCTTATCTTCTACTTGGAGTAGAATAGGGGGTGCTGTCAGGCGCTGATATGTCTCGATATAAAAAAAATCTTGATTTAAGATAACATCTTTGAATGCCATATTCTGCAGATCTCTAGGGATTTTTGAAGATGCCCTATCCATCTCTTGTATTTAGATAAGCAAATGTTGCTTGTCTCTTAGCAACTTGATTACTGGGTAGTTTAGAGAATATCTGTGATAGACTGTCATAGTAGCTAACAAAGTGACATGTTTGCATGACTAGGAGTTTGTTTTAACTATCCTAGACCGTTTTAGACAGTTGGTATCAAGAGGTCAGAGCTTCACATTTTATTTTTAAGTATCTCTAGGTATGATACCATTAGGAAGCGTTACCTTTAAATTTGTATCAATATACAAAGATCTATTCAATTGTGGTTAAATATACTCTTAATTATGTATCAATATACCAAGATCAATGCGTATGTAGCCCAATATAATCTTAATATTACGTCCATATGCAAGGGTCAATACCATTGTGGCCAACTATAATCTTAATTTTGTATCAATATACAAAGATCAATACCGATGTAATCCAATACAATCTTATTTTTGCACAATAAACAATGGTCAATACCACTTTAGCCAAATAAACTACTAATTTTGTATCAATATACAAAGGTATAAGGGCATTTCAATAATCTGCGGACTGAACATAAAAGAGTGTACTAACATTTTTAATCATTTTTCCCATTTGGGTTCGGGCCCCAAACAGGTCTACCAGGACCCAAATCAGCAGGAAGTCACTTTAAGAGAGCGACATCCCATGCCCAGAGGGTGGGGAAGGTGTTTCTCCGCCCTTCTTTTAGGTTATTTGAAGGATAACTGAAAACTCTGTTATGTAGGGGAAGAGACTACAAGCTGATAAATGGTCCTGTCTTAATGGGTTTTGGAGGTTAGCCCCAGGGACTTCCTACTTTTCCTTTTCTGTATCCTTCTTCCTTTCCTATGTAGGAGTGCATGGGCTTGAGAAAAATGAAATATAGACATAGCACAGGAAGGTCTTGTTCTATTCTTGATTGTGTATATAATTTCCCAGTTGCCCTTATGTTCTGCTGCATTGAACTAGAACTGAGAGTTAAAATAAACATTTTCTCACTTAAGTTGTTTTTTATCAATGTAATTTATCAAACCAACAGAAAATAAACTGGGACAACAATCTATAGGCCTAATATAAAAGTCTTATCAATTTACTATTTTGATATATTATTGTCTAATTTTAAAATCGTTCAACTGCATCTCTTATATTACTATTAGTTCCCAGCTTCAGATATTCATTCTTATTACAAAAATTGAAAGAATTAACAAATATTTAAAAATTAATTTATTATTACTATTAGGTACATTTTTCTGTGACATTAGGCAGTTAACAAATCAAGATTATTTTATTTTATTTTACTAGATTTCACTGTTATTTCCTCATAATTTTCCTAAGGATTTAATTATCCACATCTCAGGAAGTGCCATGCTATCTTAAACCAGATTCTTTCACCATATAGCACCTAAGCTTATGTTTACTTTTCAGTACCCTAAGCATAATTATAAAGATGTTTAATTAGTGTTCATTTGATCTAGAGCCTTTGTCCTCTCTTTAAAGGCTTGCTATGTTATTTTGCTTATTTTAGCACCTTTTACTACTGACAAATAAGTATGTTAATTATATGTCCTTTTTGGATGTGATGTTTATGTGTATGAAACTTCTTTCTTTTTCCTAAATTACACATACCTTAAGGAGCTTGTAAGGAATTATTGCCTTCCTTTGAAATAATGTAATATGCTTTGACTCTTTGTAGTAAATGATGTCATTCATCTTCAATTTTTGAGTCTTTACTTGTTATCATTATAACTATTTTTTTACAATCTTTACAAAAAATATTTTTTAAAAAATCAGTAAACATACCAACAGGATAATAACAAATGTGCAAAGAGGATAATCTTATTTCCAATGTTAAAACATCATAATACTCTGTGCATATTCTTTTTTGTAATTTATTTATTTATTGCTTCAGGTTACATCTCCATCATAGTGTTCTCTTTCCACCCTTTTCAGTCCTCCCCTCTCACCGTCTACTCTCTAACCCTTCTATCTCACTTCTCTGGAGTAGAGTGTACCTACATAACATTCCCCCGCCCCTTTCAGCAGTCATATGAAAGCCACGAGCTTCCTCACACACTGGAAGCCTACAAATCAGTACCACCAGGGAAAGGTGCCTCAATGACAGGGAGAGAAAACAAACAAACAAACAAAAACAAACAAAAAAAAAGGTCTATGTCCATGTTTCCTTTGGTGCATTGGTTCTAGTATAGATATCCTATACTATAAAGCTAAAATCCGACTATAAGTGAATAGATGCCATGCTCATCCTTCTGGGTCTGGGTTAGCTCACTCAGAATAAGCTTTTCTAGTTCCATCAATTTGGCTGCAAATTTCATAATTTCCTTGTTTCTGATAGCTGAGTAGTATTTCATTGTGTAGATGTACCATAGTTTTTTAATCCATTCTTCAGTTGAGGGATATCTGGGTTGTTTCCAGTCTCTAGCTATTACAAATAAAGCTGCTATGAACATAGATGAGGCAACTTCCTTGTGATTTGGTGAGGAGTCATTTGGATGTATACCCAGAAATGGTATGGCTGGGTCCCGAGGCAGAGCTATTCCATGTTTTCTAAGATATTGCCAGACTGAACTCCATAGTGGTTGCACAAGCCTGCACTCTTACCAGTAATGGAGGAGGGTTCCCGTTTCTCCACACCCTCTCCAGCATGTGCTGTCATTTGAGGTTTTGATCTTAGCCATTCTGACAGGTATGAGATGGAATCTTAGAGTTGTCTTGAGTTGTATTTCTCTGATGATTAAGGATGCTGAGCATTTCTTCAAGTGTCTCTCGGCCATTAGGAATTCCTCCTTTGTGAATTCTCTGTTTAGCTCTTTTCCCCATTTTTTAATTGGATTATTTGGTTTCTTGGCATTTAATTTCTTGAGTTCTTTGTAGATTTTGTATATTAGCCAGACCTTTGTCAGATGTGGAGTTGGTGAAGATTTTTTCCCAATCTGTAGGCTGCCGTTTTGTTCGAATGACAGTGTCTTTTGCCTTACAAAAGCTTTTCAGTTTCATGAGGTCCCATTTATTGATTGTTGGTCTTAGGTCCTGAGCTGTTGGTGTTCTGTTCAGGAAGTTGTCACCTGTGCCAATGAGTTCGAGGGTTTTTCCCACTTTCTCTTCTAGTAGATTTAGTGTGATTGGCTTTATGTTAAGGTCTTTGATCCACTTGAACCTAAGTTTTGTGCAAGGTGATAAGTATTGGTCTAATTTCATTCTTTTACAAGTGGACATCCAGTTGGACCAGCACCATTTGTTGAAGATGCTGTCCTTCTTCCATTGTGCCGTTTTTGCTTCTTTGTCAAAAATTAGGTGACCATAGGTGTGTAGGTTCATTTCTGGGTCTTCAATTCGATTCCATTGATCCACTGGTCTGTTTCTATACCAATACAATGCTGTTTTTATCACTATTGTTCTGTAGTACAGCTTGAAATCTGGGATGGTAATACCTCCACTTTTTTTTTTTTTTTTTTTTTGTACAGGATTGATTTAGCTATTGTAGGATTTTTGTTGCTCCATATGAAATTGAGAATAGCTTTTTCCATGGCTATAAAGAATTGTGTTGGTACTTTGATAGGAATTGCATTGAATCTGTGTATTGCTTTTGGTAGGATGGCTATTTTTATTATGTTGATCCTACCTATCCATGATCATGGAAGATCTTTCCATCTTCTAAAGGCCTCCTCAATTTCTTTCTTCAAGGGCTTGAAGTTTTTGTTGTACAGTCCTTTACTTCCTTGGTTAGAGTTACTTACCCCCAGGTATTTTATATTGTTTGTGGCTATTGTGAAGGGAGTTGTTTTCCTGATTTCTTTCTCAGCCCACTTATTTGTTGTAAAAGAAGGGCTTCTGATTTTTTTGAATTAATATGAAAGAAAAAAAACACATGATTATCTTGCTAGATGCTGAGAAAGCTTTTGACAAAAATCCAACACCCCTTCATGCTAAAAGTTCTAGAGAGAACGGACATACAAGGATCATATCAGGAAATAATAAAGACCATATACAGCAAGCCAGTAGACACCATCAAAGTAAATGGAGAGAAACTTGAAGCATTTTCTCTAATCTTAGGGACAAGACAAGGATGCCCACTTTCACCATATCTCTTCAGTATAGTACTTGAAATTCTTGCTAGAGCAATGAGACAACTAAAGGAGATGAAAGGCATAAATTCAAAATGAAGAAGTCAAATTATCCCTATTTGTAGACCATATGATAGTATACATAAACGACCCCAAAAATTCCACCAGAGAACTCTTACAGCTGATAAACATCTTCATCATTATAACTATTAACAAAGTTCATTCTACTCTAATTTCAAAATTATATGTGCACAAACTCCTACCTTTTGCTAAGGATTAATTAGTATTTGATAGCTGCTAGGTTAGAGAGAGTTAGGTTTTTTTATTATTTTGTTTTTTTGTTTTTTGTTTTTGTTTATTTTTATGTGTCCTTCTTGGTGTTTTACCATACTCCAATCTAAAGTCACACATCCAAGAATATATGGATGGCACAAATTGGACTCATTAGATTTCAAAGAAAAGTAGTACACGAAGTTGAGTGTGTGGAAAAGTATGAGTGCCAATAATATGGTCCACAGAATCAACTAAGCAGGGCTCTTAGGGACCCACAGACAGGGAAGCAAAAACTACTGTCCGTCTATGGGTCTGAGCTAGGTTCTCTGCATATATATCATGGTTATAAAGCTTGGTGTTCTTCTGGGACTCAACAGTGGGAGTAGGAGTTATCTCTGATGTCTTGATATGAGGCCTTGTGCCTGTCCTTATTGTAATTTGTTATGCTATGTTCATGCTCCTTTGACATTCCTGGAAGGCCTGCTTTCTTTCTTTTTTTTTTTTTTTTCTTTTTTCTTTTGAAGTGTAATGGAGGAATGGGCCTGGGGAGAGGAGAGGTTCAGGCAGGAGCACTGTAGGTAGGGAAACTGTTGTTATGTACCATATGTAACAAAAAAAGTCTGTAAACCTTGCAGACAAATTAAGTTCTCAAGCTTAAAAAAGCAACTGTAAATATTAATAAACATTTTGATTTCTACTATTAAAAAAGAAAGGGTGAGTATGTCTGGGAAAAATTAGGGATTGAATATGATGAACACACAGTGTAAACTGTGTGCAGATTTTTAAAAATTAAAGAAACAACACAAAATTATATATGATGATGTTAATTCTATGTCTTGAGTAAGTTTTCAAGTGCAATTATATATTCTTTCATTCCTGTTTTATATTTTCATTTCTTGGTTTTTAAAAGTTCTGTTAATTTTTTTATTGTTCTACATTTGTTCTGTGTTTTATGTCCTCAATCTGAATGTTTTCTCCTGTTTGTTATTGTATTCATATTGCTGTGCTTATCCAGCTATTTGCTGAACTTTGAGTGTTCATACATGCATAGGAGGAGGATACTAAGAAAACAGTGTGAAATCTTGACACAGGGCTGGGCATTTCAACTGGAAGGCATCATTCTTTAGTGTTAAAAAGTCAGCTTATGGGCATGTAAATGTTAGAACTGAATTAATTGTGATAAACTCATCTTTTGACAGTGAAAAAATATTTAAATTATTTATAATTTTTGTGGGTCTGAATAGGTTAATCAGTGAATTTTAAATTGATTTCAACTTACACCACTGCTCCTACATATATCTCTTCCTTCAGATCTAAGCCAGTAGGAAACTCTACTGACATAATGTATTTCTTTCTCAATTTTTTTGACCTATTGGTTCAGTTATGTCTATCTGTTTTGATTTGGCAGTCATTAATTATCAACTGCTTTAGAAATATGTTTGTTGTTCATATCACTGCTTTCTAGTTACTTCTGTTCTAACATACTTCTATTTATGCATTGCTACAGAGGGGACTGTAATATTCGGTCTTGTAGGTTATGTCCCTTCCTATGGTCTACAGGCTTTATTGACAGATTTACATTAACAAAGTAAGGAAACTCATCAGTGATATCGCATGGAACCTTGTAGTTAATCATATCATCATAATGCTGTTTCCTTGACTTGTAAAATATAATTAATTATATCTTCATTTTGTAATGCTACAAATATTGATCAATACATGACAATGTATCTGGTTTGTTACCTAGTAAAGATAGTGCTAAAGAAATTAATTTTAAAAACTTTAAATTGTAGAATATCTAGAAGTTGGAAATTTTAAAGAGAATAATTATTCATCAGGTTTATTTTTTCACTAGTTTAAACATGAATAAAAGTATTAATAATGCATCTATTTCATTATGATCTCAGTTTTCTAGAAATCTGTATTATATTATAATATAAATGTTCTCTATCAAACGTGGCAGTGATTGTTAAATATCTTAAATGGGAAAAAAGAAAGTTACTTTCAGAGGAAACTTTTGAACATCTCAACTCTAAAGGTCATTGTTACATACCTCTATATATTGAGAACTGGAACAAAATTGTATATTAAAGGCTTGATAGGGTACAAGGCAGTTTATTTGTATTATTTCAAATGGATGCATTTATATTAGAGGCATAGAACAGTAAGCAACAGAACCATTTACAGCTACATACTTAAACCGTAATTCAACCAGATCATTTGACTAACGATCATTTCAACTTTATTCAGCATGCTGGATAATCAAGTTTCAGCAGTACTTTGATATAAGCAGAGTGTCAGACCATCTCATGCATTACTTTTCAGTCCTAATCTAATATTTTAAAATATGTATAACCATTCTCACATATTATTAAAAGTTAGTGTACAGAAAATAACTGTTTTTAATTTGGAGTATATGAAGGAAAGAATACAGATAGTGAATGAAAGACAATATTCACTGCTGTAGGGTGGAGTACTGAAGTTCAAGCTTATAATAATAGTACACATCCTAAGCTTTTAGATTAACACCATGTCTGGGGCATTTTTCTCTTGATGGTCAGTAGCTGAAATTCTGTGAACATTACTTCCATTGTGTAAAATAAATCTGAACAGAGCTACTCGTTAGACTCTTCAATCTTCCATGAAAAAATAATTATATGAGCACCACCTATGTACTGACATGCATTGAAATTATCACTATCATAAAACTATCATTAAAAACTTTTTTGTAGGTGTATATTTTAACTGTTTAATTGAACGACTGTCTAATAGTCCTTGATTTTTGAATGTGCCTGCAATTTCACAATGAATTATAATAATATAGATTAAATATTTCCAAGTGTTTCTCTAAAGGATGAATAACACAAGCTCTGTGATCCATATGTTCTCTGATTTAACTACTAAATTCTATCTTCGTATAAATGGCAAAGACAATACTTAAAGTAGTGAATGTGTCTGGGATCCAATTAAGCTATATCTAAATAAAGAGGTAAGAGACCAGATTTTCCATAGGGTTATATTTCAGGAACCATTGATATGTATTAATTACTTATCTATGTTAATCTGTTTTATAAAACATGTGCATTACTTTCAC
Source organism: Lophiomys imhausi (assembly GCA_907164525.1). Taxonomy (NCBI): domain Eukaryota; kingdom Metazoa; phylum Chordata; class Mammalia; order Rodentia; family Muridae; genus Lophiomys; species Lophiomys imhausi. The sequence continues at coordinate 3,413,610 of CAJQZJ010000727.1, read as the reverse complement.
AGTCAGAACAACTGCAAAGCTGTTTTAATGATGTGACTTTCCCCTTTAACCATTCTTTAGAGTTTCCAGGTTGGCTTCTGCTTCTTACTGGAGTGGTTTACGAATAGGATCAAGATTAAGTTTTAATTCCAGGATCAGCACTACAGATTAACCTGTACAAACTTGGGCGTATGTCTACAGAAAGCTGTGATTCTATTCTTCCAGTGTTCATAACAAAGTTTGTAACATAATAGTTTTAAAAGATTATTCCTATAAGTAGCAGAAAGTGGTAATTTAGACCTTGGAAAATAATAGCCACTTACTAACACAAATCCAGATTTCCTGTAGAACGATCAGACTTTTTGAAACTTGTCTGCATTCCTTGGGGAGTAACAGCTATAATTTATTACTCACAATAATATAAATAAATTTTAGGATATAGCATCAGCTTTCATGAAAGTAGAGGGTGAAGTATTGCCAGTACTTTCTTCTTTTTCTAATAGCTGCAAATACTGAATAGAATTTGGTAAAAAATAAATAATTATCCTATACAATTTCATGCTCTCACAGTGTATTCAAAGCAAGTGTAATACCATATTTTTTCTAATAAAATTTTATTTGTTTGAATTTATGACAACACAATCTTCATTAAAACATGTTTTATGAAAAAGAATACCTCAAAGGTCATAATCTTGAAATGCCACTTCACAGTGTCCTGTTATTGAATGAAATGGAAATCACTGAAAAGCAGAACATGCAGTTGGAGGAGGAAATGTATTCTCAAGATGTAAATTTTTATGAGGAATGGGTTGGGTGATTTTATATCAATTGGTGAAGGAGGGTTGTTTAGATTCTTTTTATCCATTCAATGTAAAGTCACTCCAGCAACATTCATGTTAATTAAGTAAAAAAAAAATATAGTTATTTTTAAAAAGTTGACATTTAGATTATTTGATGTATTAGAAAAACAGTTTCTGAGACTGGATGGAAGTTCATCAGTTAAGTTTACTGGCTGCTCTTCCAGAGGACCTGAGTTCAATTCCCAGCACTTCCATGTTGGTGCACTACTCTCTGTAATGGTATTTGATATCATATTCTGTGTGTGCAGATGTACATGCAGAAGTTCCCATATTCATGAGAAATACATAAATCATAAAATTTGACCTTTAAAAAATAGAAAAACAAAAAGAATTTCCGATAAAAGAGTTTGTATGTGAACTTCTAGTATTTCTTCTGGCGAGGAATATCACACAAACCCACAATGCTATATTCTATTAGAAAAAAAAAATGGATCTGCAATAGCAGATCAATGAGGTAAAGATGATCAACACTGATATGTAGTAATGGCTATTCTAGGTCCCAAAACTTCCAATGAAAGTTAAACTGCATCTTAGTGAGGCTGACAGGTCATCAACAACATCAAGATACAGAACATAATATAAGTACTTCTGACGTCATTTTGATCACAGAATACCATCACTAAATTTCTACAGTACTGATCGTTTCTTAGAATATAGCACATCACTGTTGGGGTAGTGGTAAGCATTCTAAATGTTAATTAATTGGTCCTGCTTGCTGTCTGTTAAATAAAATGCTGAGGCCTGAGATTGGGCAAAGACAGAGAAAGGTGGGACTTCCTGGGATTAGAGCATAGCCTGCGCTTTAGACAGAGGATTAAGACATTCCAACCAGCAGCAGGAAGAAGAAGCATTCCAGCCAGGAGCAGCAGGAAGGAGGCACACACCAGGGGTTAGAAAAAGGAACCTCATTCCACATGGCCAGGAACATCGGCATATTGTGGAGAATGGAAGTCTAAGGGGACTTATGTATATATGGGGTCATATTTGGGTAATAGAATTGCAAGCTAGCTTAGATGGCCCAGGAATGCACAACTCAGGCCAAGGCTTGTTAAAATCAACATGGTGTCTGTGTACTCATTTATAATGTCTGCTTAATGGCGGAATAAGGATTAAAGGCTGCCGAACAAATTAACAATAATATAAATACTGGGTAAATACTTTAATTAGCCATATTTATTTTTTTACACATCACTTTTAATGGTGTGATCATAAAACAAAATTTAAAAATGAATAGAACAATATCACTATTTTAAAATTTGTTTTGGTTCTGATACCTATGTAATTCACAATTCCAGGGCACTTATTCACAATGGAGTGAATATGGATATGATCCAAGGAAAAAGGTGAAAATATTTCAACATTTTTTCAACTGAGACCTCACACATTTAGCCTAGTGTTCTTTGCTTTCAAGCTGTACATAAACCCCGACCCTGTTCACCTGAATCACAAGAAGGAAACGCACTAAAGGTTAATTCTATCTGTTCTGAAGAAACTTGACACTAACCGAGAGCATTGCTGACAGTGTACATTGGCTGTCAATAGAGAGGAAAGCTATTCTCATTTTGCTGCTTTGCCTCTTGGTAAAATTGGAATTGGGATTATGGACTAAGGTAACTGTCCACATTTGAGGAATCTATTATATTTCAACATGCAGTCAAGAAAATTTTTTACTTTTCTTTTTTTCTATTTCTTTTAGGACTTTTAGATATATGCCACTTCTATTTAAAAAAACAGCAGTAAAACTTAGTCACTAGGTAAGAGAAGAGTAGTTGGAACAGAAATATTCATCCATATCTTTCTCAGTAACATAAAATATTCAGCAAAATATTTTAATACAAATATTTCAAAATACTAGAAAAATATGTTAGTGTAAATTTGTATAATTGTGTTTGTTTCACAGTTTCTCTCTTAATCCAGCTAACACCTAAATAAATGAAACTGAACTATATTATTTATTTAATAAGATTTACAGCATAATAATGAATAGTTTTAATCTATTTTCAACCCTTTTATGCTAATCTCACTCCCTCATTTGCAAAATCCCCAAGATACTTGCAGTTTAGTACTTTGTCTGCTCCAACTACTCCTTCCTCATCTTTTCTGGTCTGCTCCCATGACTGAATCTCCCACTTCCTTTTTTTTTTTTTTTTAAACTATCAACCCTTGGTTGGAAGAAATTCCAGTCTTATTCTCTCCCCTGCTCAGTCATTGGATGTTCAACTCTTTTATTGGCATACTGGGGACAATTAGGGAGCAGTGTTTACACAACATTCAGATAAGAGACTCTCAAAACAAGGATTGCAACCAGATATGGGGGTATAGAATTCAGCATTTGAGTTAAAAAAAATGATCTTATGTCTAATATACATATATGTTTATAATTATATATGTGTATATCATATATAAATATATGTATGTATATACATATAATCTTTTGAATAGTCTGATGTATACATATATATCATACATATACATACATTCATGTATATATGAATATGTATACATACATACATATATGTGTGTATATATGTATGTATGTACATATACATGTATGTGTGCAATCTTTCAATGACCTACCCATGTTTCCAAAAAATCTAGTGTATATATTTATTATCAAGTAAATCACAATAACCAAGCTGAAATATCATTGTCAAATATATAATGGAAGATTAAAAGTAAAAAAGAATAAGTTGTGGAAGTAAAAGTGGATATAAAAGATGTTTCCTTTAAATAATATGGGATCTGGTCTGCAGTATACAAGCTGCTGAAGAAATTCATTTTTTTTTCCAATTGAAAATCCCCAGTAGTCGTTATACATGGCCTATTTATTTGTTTTTAAACTTCAATTTGGCAATCTAAATTCTTCTGTGACATCTCATACTAATCTGTACTTCTGCTACTATAAAATAGCTTAGGATTTCTTTTTTTTTTTTTTTGTCATGAGCATACAAGGAAAATGGGGAATAGTTACTCTCTGAAAATCAACTTATTGTCAAAATTAATTCTTTTTTCAAATTTAGTATTGTGTTTTTATATTAGATAACATATTTCACTTATTAAGAGACAATCTTATTTATTATTTGTATCATATTACAGGAAACATTTTCAGTGCTTATATTTTAAGTATCCAGTGTACTGTGGTTTCACTATATTGATAATTAATAGGTGAGTAATTAAATATAGACCTTTATGCCATATCAAATGTTCTTCATGGCTGTTAACTCTCTGAGTAAATCTGTTCTTAGATTACATCATATTTGTGATGACTATACATTATAAAATGTTCATAGCAATAATCCAAAACACCTACTTATAACTTGTCAAAGGTAGACTATAATACCGATGAACTGATATTAAAAAGAGCATGGGAGCAAAACATCTCAAAGGGCTCTACTTTACTATCTTATTACATGTAACACCCAACTACTCAAAACACTTAAGGAACTATGTCAGGATTCTTGAGAAAGCAAAATCAATATATGAAAGACATAGAGAATGATACAGAGAAATAATTAGGGAGAGGTAGACACAGAAGACAGGGGATGGTGTAGTATATAAGCAATTAATTTGAAATCTCCAGGGAAAGCAAGCAACAGGTTGGAAATTTCAATTGGAGTTGATTTTGCTGTTTATTAGCCAAAAAAATATCCCTAGACAGAGTGCTTTGCTATTTAAATTGTATCAGCCAGAGTCAGAGATAAGATACTCCCAACTATCATTAGAACAGACAGCAAAGTAAAACTATTTAAGAGAACAAGGAGTTCCTGTGAACAATACAAAAGAGTTTGGGAGTATAGTACAGTTTGGAATACAGGGCAGTGCAGTTGAATGCGGTTCAGAAGCAGTTTTTCTAAGCAAAGAAGTTCAAATAGGAGCACAGAGAAACAAGTTTTAATCAGTCAGCTTGGAGTTGCCCTTTGTGTCAGAGCAGCTGTGTTGAAGCAGCCAGTCAGAATTCAGAAAGAACTAGAAAATGTTATGTCTGCCTGATCTCCAGGTTCTCCCAGCATGCCTCAGTTTCTACCTGTTATGGGGGCATGCCCCACCCCCACAAGTCATTGCCAATATAACCTCGACATCTTGGGGGGCTCTTGCTCTCGTTTCTCTCTCTTTCTTCCTCTCCCCCTTGTTCTTGTCTCTCCCCTCTCTGCCTCCTTCCCCCCCACTCTGTCTCTGTCCCTCTCCTCTCTCTCTCTCCCTCTTTTCCTCACTTTCTCTCCCCTTTCTGCCTCCTCCCTCATCCCTCTCCTCTCTCTCTCTGCATGTTCATGCTGTTTCTCTTACCCTCTTGTATCCAATAAACCTGCCTTTATGTGACTTAATTTGGCTTGGATTGGATCATTTTCCACAACACACTTTGTTTTGTTTTGTTTTTTTTTTTTTTAACATCTGGTACTGTGATTCCTGGAGGTCATGCCCTGCCAAACAACTGCTGGTTGTTGCTCACTCACTTTGGACTCGCCTCTTGCCAGCTACAGCTGTCTCAAGTTTGGACACAGTGGGTAACTTTTTTTCTGGTTGATGCTTTTTCCAGGGTACAAGATCCCCTCTGGAGTGGCTCTTCCAAGCTTGGTCACACAAAAGCTACTCCATACCAAATAGAGGCTGGGCTTCTGTTCTAGAGGAGTTTTTTTGATAAAAGATGTTTTGTCAAAAAATCATCCTCCCTGTCTGTCCATCAGCCCGTCCAATCGAAAGTCCTGAGAATGGGATGCCTTCTTCATGAACTTTCGATCTCTGCAAAGGCTGGAAATAGTTATTCCCTGGTCTGAAGTTTGACTACAGTTTGTGCCACTAAATTCTTAAATTTAAATCAGGTTTTCTGGCTGCTTTCTATTACCCCTTCCCCTCTTTCCTTTGCTGTGGCTGGCTCTGACTGCTGCCTGTCACCTGCTCTGACCATTTTGGTTCTTTTAAATGTTCCACTGTGCTGCTGCCAGCTGGAGATGCTGCTGGCCCTGCCACTACCATGTGACTGGTCGACTGGTTGGGATGGAGTGGACAGAGTCCTGCCTTCACAGCCATCTTTACTAAGGGCAGTCACAAGACCCACAGCCATCTTTATTGTGGTAAAATGATATCAGGGAGAGAAGGCTAAGGGAATCATACATGAGACAGAGTTGGTGAGGTTTTAGTATTTAGTATTTACTCCAATAGCATAAACTACAATAAATGCAAATGAACACAGCAATCCCAGTTCCAGTAAATCCTAAACTTAATCCAAATATAGCCACATACTGAACCTGATCCTTGGGCTTAGGGTCTGCAGGTAAGGGCTTGGGTGTTGTTGTTTTCTTTGTTGTGATAATGAGAGCTTGACCACAAAGTAAGAAGTGGGCTTGGCTACATTATCTAGGGTCTGGTCTCTCTATCTGGTCTCAGTCTCTCTTGGTGTCAGTCCCTGGTGGCAGTGATGTGGTCATTTCTGAGGTGTTGAGGGCTTTTCTCTGACATTTGGGAATTGCCTGTCAAAGTGTTGACCAGCAGCAATCCACAGCAAACTGTAGGATCCATGGTGGGCCATATTGTGCTCATTTATACTCATTTCTTCAGGATAACTCCCTGAGAGGAAATTCCTAGTTTTTGGATTCTGCCAGGCCTGATAAGCAGCTGTCAGTCCTGGGTCAGCTGGTCTCTGACAGCCTTCTGGTTATCTTAAAGGATTACATCACTTCAGTGCATTTAATTTTAACTTCAAGTTATTTACTAACTACCTAGCAGCCCTTTCCTATGACTGCTTACAGGTTCCTTACAGTCGCTTATTTCATAAGTTGCTTAACAGGTACTTTATATTAATGATTACTAAAGCTCATAATTAATGCAAACTGTTAGGGATATTTTACTAATGCAACCTGACAATATTCAAGGTACAATTTAGAGCAGATAACAAAAGACAGACAAAGATTATTTAACCCAGATAAGCTAGCCCTCAAGCTTGTCAAGGGATTTGTAGGATATGGCATTAAAATGTTTAATTAAATAGCTTATTATGACAGATACCCCAACTTCTAGCAATGATCCCAAGGCCTCCTATAACACTGACATAACAAAGAAGGAAAAACTGCTTCACTGCTCTCCTGCTGCTGAGGCCTGATCTGTGGCAAACAGGAAACCTGGAGATGTTGACTGCCATTTTGCCTAGACAAAATGGGGTCAGCCTCCCAAGCTCCTCCTCCACAAGAAGGACTCTCAGATTTGCCAGGCCTTACAGCTAAGGACGGATGCTGCCCTGGAACCTGTCTCACAACGAAGTCATGGACATAGGAGCCTAAAGGGTAGTCCGACTTGGTAATAGGTTAGCCTCTGTCATAATAAACCATATTTAGGCTGTTGGATTGTAATACCTGTGGTAATTATCCTCCTCAGATCTCTGAGAGGATTGACTGTTGGCAGACAATTTTTCCTTGTTAACAGGCTTCATATTAAAATATAAACAAGTGTCCTTTATTTATGATTGTTCTCAATAATAACTGTTGTTATTTCTTCTTAAAATTTATCTCTTTTTGCAAAGCTAAATTCTTGTAAGCCTCCGGGAATCCACTGGAATCCACAGGTCAAATGGACTCAGATAAGTATAGCCTGTTTCCCCTTCTGTTTGTCCCTGAGGGGATGGGACCCCTCCTCCATGGTTTTGTGGCCACCTTACCTGCCAAGACCATTGGCCTAAAATTTTTTCACCCTAGCTACTTAATTTTACCTCCTGCCCCTAATATGTTTCTGTTCCAGCAGATTTCTAACCAATTAAAGACTACAAATTGCTGTAACTGTGGCCTTCATGTCTCTAGATGGTCATGCAGAACCTTGACAGCAAGTAAAACAGCTTGCTCTTCCCAGACCTGACCAACATTGCAGCTTTTTCCCCCTCACACCCCAAATTCCGACGCCCACAATGCCAGCAGGAAGTAGCCAGATGATTTCTTCACCCCTATTCATTTATCATCAACAAAAGTCTGGGATGTTAGGTCTGCCTGATCTCCAGGTTCTTCCAGAATGCCTCAGTTTCTACCTGTTATGAGGGCATGTCCTGCCCCCACGAGCCAATGCCAATATAACCCTGACATCTTGGGGGCTCTTGCTCTCTCTCTTTCTCTCTTCCTCTCCCCCTAGTTCTCTTCTCTCCCCTCTCTGCCTCCTTCCCCCCAGTCTGTCTCTGTCCCTCTCTCCTCCCTCTCTCTTCCTTTATCCCTTGCTTTTTCTCCCCTCTCTGCCTCCTTCTCCCTCACCACTCTCCTCTCTCTCTGTGTGTGCATGCTGTTTCTCTTACCCTCTCGTATCCAATAAACTTGCCTTTATATGTTTTAATTTGGCCTGATTCAATCATTTTCCACAGCGCAATAATTTTTTAAAACAGAAAGGATGAGTTTATTCAGCAGGATGTTTTGAAGGCTGAAAACACTCCAGTCCTAGATTAGCAGATGGTAGCTGGAATCTGAAGGTTTCAAAGTATGAGTCTAGAAACTTCCAGGCCTAGGCCTGGAGATATTTAGATAGAAACACTTCAAACTTAGCCCAAGCCATGTACTCACACAGCTTGGGTATGACTTTCATCTCATCTCCATGTCTCAGGAAATAAAAAAAAAAAAAATTACAATAACAAATTTTCACACAATAGCTTAAAAGTTATTTGATCAAAACTGTATACCATACCATAGGGCAGTAAATGAAATAAAATACCTCAACAACAGATCTATGAAGAAGAGACAAAAAATTAAGAAATAAATGGCTATTCACATTACTGCTGAGAAAGATGAAGAGATGGATTTGGAACATACATTTTTAAGCCCCTCCACACAAGACAGCCATCTTAAAGTCAGGCTAGATTATGTAATTATTTTTAAAACCAATCTATACTACACAGCAAGATATTGTCTCAAATAAGTAATAATGAAATAGTAAAAGTAAAAATTTAAAAGAAAACTAACAATGCTAGCATATCAACGATGATGAGGACATGGCCACTCTTAAGTACAGTTGAGGAGGTTTCTATTGTAGATATCAGGTAGAATGCTGCCTGAGGCAGCTGAAATTGTCCAGACTAAATGTCAGCAGACTGAATCATGCCACAATAGAAAAGAGAGAGTGTGTAGAGCTAAAGAGGAAGAGAAGAGAGAGGGACCAAAGAGAGCATATAGGAGCCAAAAGACCAAGACAGAATGCTGGCTTTTGTCTAAACACCAGGTATTAGGAAAGAAATTTCTTGAGAACTCACATATTCAAAATATCTTTTAAGTTACAAACAGTATTTGGAATTAAAAAGAAGGTTTTAAGAACATTTTAGTTCACTAATGGACAAGCCAAGCAGATTAACATTTCTTAGTGAACATGAATCTACCAATGTAGTCATCTAATATATTGAGCATATATTAGCATTAGGTTAATTAACACTATTACACACACACACACACACACACACACACACACACACACATACATTTCAATTGGCACATGTTCATACATACTACATAGGACATTTCTGATGCCTTCATGTTAAAGTGTCTTTATTAATAAGTATTAATAAAGATTTGATTAACTTCAATAAAACCAGTGAAAAATAGCGATTGGCACAATATATTACCGTAACAACTTTTATAGTATATACACACATTTCCTACTTTGTAGACAAAATTCACTAATAACAACAAGAATAACAACAACAACACACTAACAACAAGTCTGCTTGCAGAAAATTACCTTCAAGTGATAGAGTGATGCAATTCCCTTCTTGGTTTATCCATCCTACAGGAAACATCCAGGATTAAAGCTTATTCAAATTCATCTCAGCAGCTCTATTCAGTCACACTCTAGGGTATTACTTTAACAGGATCTAAATCTCCACACTTTAATGACAGCTCAAGCAATTAACATCTCCTAAAGGGATTCTAAATGCAAACAGCTTATGCAAACCAATATCCCTGAAGGAAAGTTTAAGCACCTAACCCCTAAGGAACAACTTATGCAAACAAGTTTCAGGAGTTTACCCTTAATAAACATTTATTCAAATACATGCCCTAAAGCACACTCTGAAGTCTAACACTTTTAACACACACACACACACACACACACACACACACACACTCTTCAATGGCACATGGCCATACATACCACATGGAATGTTCCTGATGCTTCTATACCAAGATTATTTTATTGATAAATATCCTAGATTTGATTAAATTCAATAAAAGTAATGACAAATTATGATAAACTCAGTAAATTACCAAATTACCGAAGTATTTTATTTTTTGCCTTTAGTTACATGTCTGTGGCTGAAATAAAATTCCTGGGACTGGAAAATTTATAAAGGAAATTAATTGGTAAATTTGGTCAATGTTCTTCTGGAGACTGAGAAGTTCAAAAGAGGATAACAACTTCTAATTCATTATAGAATAAATGAAAGAACAAGTCTTCTCCAGCGTGAGAAGCAGATAAAATAAAAAGGCACTGTCAGTTTATAACAACCCATACCCACTAACCCCAATCCTGATCTACAAGATTACAAGCCGACTCATTCCTGTGAGAATTGAGCCAGTCACACAATGGGGAATTCAAGAACTGAACATCTCCCAAAAGCCCCATCCAGACACACAGCAACACAGCAAATTTAACAGTTTAATAGATTAAACACATTCACGCCTTAACTGTATTTATTAAACTTTTAATTTTATACTTTTTCCAATGGTAAACATTTTAGTCAGAATTTATTGTACAATCTTTTTTGTTTGTTTGTTTTTTTTTGTTTTTTTTTGTTTTTCGAGACAGGGTTTCTCTGTTTAACAGCTCTGGCTGTCCTGGACTCGCTTTGTAGACCAGGCTGGCCTCGAACTCGCAAAGATCCGCCTGCCTCTGCCTCCCAAGTGCTGGGATTAAAGGCGTGCGCCACCACCGCCCGGCTTATTGTACAATCTTTAATAAACCTTTTTTTTTTTTTTTCAAAACAAAAGTGAACAAAATCTTAAAGCTTGCCAGAAAATGTGGCATATGCCATTAGTCCCAATACTCAGGAGGCAGAGGCAAGAGGGTATAAGAGAGCTCAAGGCAGGCCTGGTTTGCAAAGAGAATTCCAGTACATCTATGGCTACACAAAGAAAACTTGCCTCAAAAAAAACAAAACAAAACAAAACCAAAACAGCAACAAAAAAAACCCCACAAAAAACCAACCAACCAAACAACAAACGAAAAACAAGAATAACAACAAAATCTAAAAATTTAAATGCAAAATCGAATTAATGAGTCAGGAATTATAGAGTTCATATAGTATATAGCATAGATAATATGTTAAGTATTTTATAAATTTAAATTCTTTACACATATTTAAAAATATGTCTACAATTTTATACTGAACTTGAAAATTAAATAATGGTGAGAATTCCATTATTTGCTATTTACAAATAACTTTAGAATAAGTAAAATCATTCCTTATAAAATAATTGTATTTTCATGAAATATGAATATTACTCTCAAATTCTCAAATCTACTTTTTTCTTTTTTCCAGTTCTGTTCATCAAATAATCACCAAGATCCTCAACTTGTTTTATAAACTTTTTACAACATGATACTATTATAATCCTTTCTAAAATCATTATTATCGCTTTCACAAAACCTTAAACCATTTTATGTGATGAGAAATGAGTAGAAACAGAGAATATCATTTAAATACTTAAAAATATTTATAATATTAATAATAGCATACTATAATTAATTATACATATAAATATATAATATTAATTAATTTGTAGTTATATATGAATATTATATTTATATATAAATATATTGCACAATATAATCATATGTAATTATCAGTTATATATACTAATATAATATAATAATAATAAATACTTAAAAACTAAAAACAAAGCTTGCTTTTCAGGAAGCTATGATTTTAAGGGAATCTCAAGACAATTTTGTCAAGTTTTTCACTATTCAATGATATTTTAAAATGAAAAGAGGATTTTTGTAGGAAAACAGACACTCAAGTGTCTCATAAGTACAGCACATCTGTAGTGGACAGACTGAGAGTCACTTCTAGTTAGTACAACACATCTGCAGCTCACTTCTGAGGAGTCAATTCTATTCAGTTATGGGGCTGAGAGGAAAAGATCTAATAGTCGGTTCTTGAAAATGTTCATAAATTGCTCCATGATATAATGAGTCCATGATTTGCATGTGATCAAGTACATCAGATACTATTAGAATGAATTTTGTTTTGTCTAATTTTCTAGTGTCAGTTCAATACTATTTGTTATTCATTTACATCCGAGAAAATTGTGTTTACATATATATATGAAATATGCATATATATGCATGTTTAAATGTGGATAGGTACAGAATAGGTATATGTGCATGTATACAATACAGAAAAATCTGTATGTGAAAGTCTATTTATCATTATGTGTATACATATGTTTTTATGTGTATGTGTGTATATATGTAGATAGCTTTATAAAGAATTTTATGTAATAGACAATGATAATACCAAAAGTATAGCACACTGGAAATATAGGATGTAAAATACTCTTTTCTATCTATTTATGAAACTTTCTAAAAGTGTTAGATGAAACTTACACTTTTCTACTCTTTGATTCCATCATCTATCACAAAATCTATCATTTTATTGCCACAGTTATATTGATAAATATTCACAAATTTTACACAGCATGATCCTGTTCAGAACTCAATAATCTTATGTAATATGCAATGAAACTGATTTATTTTGCCAGTGACTTATTTAAAAATTCAGCTCATCATCTACTTAATGCATTTTTATTAATTAAAGGAAATAGCTTGATACCCTTTTAAATAACATTCTTTGTTCTCCCTCTTTTTTCTTTAATGTGTGGAGGTTATTTTTGGGGTGGGTAGGGTGCATTGTAGGTGTGTATAACATGGAATAGTGTGCAAGTTTAACCAGTGCTTGGATGTTCAGCCATTCAATGCCTCCTAACTTTTTGATTAAGTAGGGTGAGGTATCTCACTATCCTGAAAAGCCAATTCATAGTCAGACTAGTTAGTTGTCCAATGAGCTTCCAGGAAACTGTCTCTGATCCGTATCTATCCACTGCAGAAATTATACATGTGTGTTATGTCCAACCTCTTATGTGATTTCTGGCTTTCTAAATTCAGGTCTAACACTTGTAAGGCAAGTGTTACACTGACCAAATCAACGTCCTAGCCCTTCTACCTCCCTTCTTATTCATGACTTCCTAAAGTTGAGAGCCTAAGGATAGTGTATATCTATGTGCCCTTCATCAATCAGATGAGCACTTTGACTTTATGGCTGGCTATAAATCACAGGTAAGACTTACAATTGTGCTTCATCTAACACTTTTAGAAAGTTCATAAAGTGAAAGAAAAGAGTACTTTCCCTCCATACTTTTCTTTAATACAGGAATTATATCACTTGACTGTTGATTGATTTTTAGAAAAAGAAAGGAAGAGGACCTAGTGACCACTCAATTCATTTCTTAAAGAACTTTTAAAAAGAGAATGAAATAATGTAGGAACTTTTTTTTTTTTAACCATAAGTCCTCATAGGTAAGAGACACATAATTCATAAATGGCACATTTTAAATGAGTTATACTCATGTGTATTCCATGATTGAAATAAAAGAGAAAGCTTTCAGTAATATGAAAGATTTATTTTTGTTCTTTGTAGTTTTACTCTGTTTCAATTCATTCTCGAGTATCTTTTCCTGGAGCTATATGTAATTATTGATTTGGACTGAGTGTTTTGTTGGCAAGATGAACTTTTTTAGTGAAGAGATTTGAAATACTGTACCAGAATTTGGCATAATGTTTTTTTTATTACTAACATAATATAACATTAGATCAGAAGTTGACTCCTAATAGAATTAAAATAACTTGATTGTAGCAAAAGTCATCAAATACAATGACACAACCATTGTACTATATTAGCTTGTTTCTTTCAAAATAAAATAACCTACCATTTCCATCATTCCTACTTTATACAGTTTGTGTTTTAAAACCTACCTCATAACTTTATGTATTTACCCATCTACCCTTTTGATAATTATCTCATAATTAATATCTAACATTAAAATTATTCTTATTTTCTTTTTACCAATTTCATTATGCTTTTAAATTTTTCAGTGTAAGCTCTAGAATTTTTATTTCCTGATTTTGATACTTTAAAATGTCATTTAAGAACACAGCTGACAAGACACATGGTGTAGTGTTCCATATCAAGAAGTATTCAATAGAATTCTCAGTGTGAATACAAGCACTTAACTAGATCTTCTGTGGAAAATGTTATTCTGTTGAAATATGTTTGTATCCTTATTGCTTTAAAGTCTTTACAATGAAGTTATGACTTTATTGTCAGGGCTGTCTTTGTATATGTGCCCTCTACTTTTGAGATTCAGTTTTATATAGTGGGTAGATGAGTAGTGAGGTCAAGTTGGCAGTGTTAATATTAAAATTAAAGCATTTTAGGTATACTAATGTATCTTCTTTAAATAACATGTATATTTTTTCTTTAAGAATCTAAAAGCATTAGCCCTTTGAAGTCAAGATACATGGTTTTATAATGTTTGGAAAGCATCACTGATTGCTAAGACTTGCAAGCTTTAAACTGTTTTTGTGTTTGATTTCCTATGATCCATTACGTTTTCTTGGATGTTAAATTGTATTATAATAATGTTTCTCTTATTCATATATATCTGCACTTAAAATTCAACCCTTGTGTACTGTGCCATAATAAAGAGCCAGAGTGAAGGACCAAGGACTAGTCAGAGTGGAGACTACTTCCATGATTAAAATTCAATCCAATTAGGAATGAGAGTGAAACTATTTTATGTGTGATCACTCCTCCTTATTTTAGTTTACCAGTAAAATAATGAAGTGCTCCATTTTTCTGGGCTAATAATAAAATTGGAGATCCAGTTTTGGAATTTGCTACTGCTTGGAATGTTTCTCATAGTGAAAAAGTTATCTTTAATATATCCAAAAAGAAAATCAAAGTATATTTAATTTTTTTTTTCATTTTACATCTCAATCATAGCCCCTTCCTTCCCATCCTCTGGGTTTTGCCCTCCTGCTTCCATTCCCCCTCCCCCTCCACTTCTCTTCAGGGAAGGGGAGCCCCCTGCCTCCCCCTACTCCTACAGTCACACCCTAGAATATCTAGTCATATCAGGTCTGAGTGCTTCCTCTTCCATTGAAGTTAGGCACCATAGCCTAGTTGAGGGAACGTGATCAAAAAGCAGGTCTTATACTCCTTGCCAGAGGCAGCCCCTGATCCACTTGCTAGCAGCCCACTTGATGAACTACCTGCCCATCAGTTTAGGTGTAGGGGGCCTAGTTCCAATTCATGCTTGCGCTTTGATTGATGATTCAGTTTCTGTGAGCCCCCACGGACCTAGGTTAGTTGTCTCTGGTGGTCTTGTGGAGTTCTTTTCTCCTCTGGGTCTTTCTATCCTTCCCCCTCATTATTTCAGAAGAACTCTATATTTCACCTAATTTTTGGTGGTATCAGCTTCTGTTTGGACCCTCTGCTTAATAAAGGTTCTCAGTGGACAGGTTTCCTACCTTTCACCCAGCTCACTCACCTCCTGCCCCCACCCCCGCTCTCCCCACAGCTGATTCCCTATTCCTTTCCCTCCTCTATCCCTCTCCTACCCAGTTCCCTCTCTTCATCTTCTTTTGCTATCTATTCTCTTTCCCCTTCTGAGTAAGATTCATGCATTCTCCCTTTGGCCCTCTTAATACTTAACCTTCTTTAGGGCTTTGAGTTGTGTAGTATGGTTGTCCTTATTAAATAGCTATTATCCGCTTATGAGTGAGTACATAACATATGTATTTTCCTGGGTCTTGGTTCCATCACTCTGGGTGATCTTATCTAGTTCCATCCATTTGTCTGTGGAATTCATGATTTCCTTGTTTTTAATAGCTGACTAGTATTTCATTGTGTAAATGTACCACATTTTCTTTATCCATTCTTCAGTTGAAGGATATCTAGGTTGTTTCCCGATTTCTAGCTATTATAAATAAAGCTGCTATGAACATAGTTGAGCAAGTGTCCTTGTGATATGCAGGGCAAGTTTTGGGTATATGCTCATGAGTGGTATAGCTGGGACTTGAGGAAGAATTATTCCCAATTTTCTGAGAAATCATCAGACTGATTTTCAAAGTGACTTGAACTTCTGTCAGCAATAGAGGAGTGTTTCCCTTTTTCCACATCCTTGCCAGCATATGCTGTCACTTGAGTTTTAATCTTAGCCATTCTGAGGCGTGTGAGATGGAATCTCAGATTCATTTTCGATTGCATTTTTCTGATGACTAAAGATCTTTGTACATTTCTTTAAGTGCTTCTCCTTCATTTGAGTTTCTTCTGTTGAGAATTCTCAGTTTAGCTCTGAACTCCGTTTTTTCATAGTTAATTTTATTGTTGGGAGAAGTATGAGATAGGTATGAAAAAAAAAAAACAGTAAAATAATGATAAAACTGCCAGGGCAAAGAATACAGCAGAGTTTTCTGTTTAGGACAATGAAAGATAATGGAAGTAAAAGAGTGATATGTTTAATTTTAACTTCAGTTTTCATTACTTCCATACAAAATACAGAAATATGATGTTTTCATATCACATTGCTTCTCAAACATAAAGCACTTACCATTTGTGTCTGAAGATTTTGGCTCTGTACAAAAAATAATAACTGTTGGAAATTAATATACCTCAAGATCCAGCTATATCACTTTTGGTACACCCAAAGGATGCTACATAATACAAAGACACTTGCTCAATTATGTTCATAATGGCTTTATTCACAAAACAACCTAGATATTCCTCAAATGAAGAATTGATAATGAAAATGTGGTATATTTACACAAAGGGGTATTACTCAGTTGTTAGAAAAAAATGACATCATGAAATTTACAGACAAATATATACAACTACAAAAAAAATCATCCTGAGAAAGGCAACCCAGATCCAGAAAGACAAACATGATATATTCTCACTTATAAGTGGATATTAGCTATTGAGTAAAGGATAACCACATTAAAATGTGATTATCAAGAGAAATTAGATAAAGAAGAGAGATCTCAGGGGGAACTCATGGATATCCCTGGGAAGGAGAAATAGAGTAAATTTTGTATGTGGACTGGGGTGAGTGGAAATGGGAACAAGAGGAATCAGATAGTGGAGGGAAGGATGGAGGGAGACAGTACTGGGAGTTATGATCAAACAGGTGGGCATTTACTGACAATGTGGAAACCTAATTCAGTAGAAACTTCCTGGAACCTATGAAGTTGACCCTAGGGAGAACTCTTAGTTACAGGGAATATGAAACTTGAACTAGACATTTTCTGTAACCATGGTAGGCTCCCAGTGGATATACTGGGACACCAACTCATCTATAAAATATATGATCCACAACCTGTCCTGCCTGCAAGATGCTCTTTGGTCATGATAGTTCATAAGTTGAGGGTCACACCAAGAGAGTGAACCCATTCCTGACATTGTCTATCTACCCAGGATCTGAAAACTGGATGATTTAGAAGTCCAGAGTAGACTCAAACACAACTTACAAAAAGAAAAGAAAAAGTCAATGAAATGATTATTAATGATATTCTGCTATACTCATTGAGCAGCTGATAAAAACAGATACAGAGACCTACAATCAAACATAAGTCAGAGCTCAGGGAACTTTGCAGAAGGGGATAGGCTTTGTAGGAACCAGAGAGATTTAGAAACATCAGGAGAACACCAGCCCACAGAACCAACTAAGCAGAACTCATAGGGGCTAACAGAGACTGAAGCAGCAACCACAGAGCCTACAGGTCTGTGCTGGGTCCTCTGCATACATCTTGTGGTTCTTTAGCGTGGATTTTTGTTAGAATCCTAAAAATGGGAGTGGGGGACTCTCTGACTCTTTTGCTTGATCTTGGGACTCTATTCTTTCTACTGGGTTGCCTCTTCATGTCTTTATATGAGGGTTTGTTCCTAGTCTTATTACATGTTGTTATGCCCAATTCATTTGATATTACTGGGAGGCTTGTTCTTTTCTAGAGGGAAAGGCAGAAGCAGTGGATATGAGGAAGAGGGGAACTGTGGGGGAGAACAGGATGAAGGGACGGAATGGAGGCTGTGGTTTGAATGTCTTGTATGAAACAAGCATAAATAAATAAAAAATAAAATAAAAGTGTGAGGTTCTAATATTGTCAGAGACATTTAGGTCACAGCTTAAAGTTTATTTCATATCAAATCCTTTACTATTTTAAACTAAGCTAAGTATAAGTTAAAGTAAGATGATAGAAAGTTTTAGATGTTAGCCAATCATTTAGTCAGGAAGAGAAGAACTTACATATTGTCCCTCGAGGAGACGGAGACATCATCCTTTTCTTTTGCCTTCTTGTCTTCCTTCTATTAGCAGTGAAACAAAAGCCTTTGTCTGGTTCCTATAGCTTCCTAGACTTACTAGCAAATGATTCAACAAAAATAGAATGGTTTGATATCTACTTTTCATAGGTAGATAGGAACAAATATTGATTAATAACAGCTAGGACACCAGTGATAGAGCAAAGCAACTATCCCATGAAAGTATACGTTAGTTAGCTATGGAATTTATACATATATATGAGTGTTACATATGGGGGAGGAGTATCTATATCCACATATAGAGATGCCTACAGGATTGTGGAATTCTAAGCAAGTAACATTATCCATCATAAATTAAATCTGGCCATGAGTGATAGAGGAAAAAGATGGGTCCCTGAATATTTCTGTACAAATTGAAGACAGTTCAAACAATAGGAGATTCTTTTCTCCCTAGAAATTGTTGTTGCTTTTATAACAAGGACACTTACATATCAGTGTGTTCTTAGTCTTATAAGTTTCATTTCTGTCATGAGTATTATGAACTTCCTTCTTTCCCCTAGGAATGGACTATTTTTTTGGTTCAGAAGAGATAACTACAGCAATTCTATTCCTTATAATGTACACATGTACATTAATTTCTAAACAAGTTTATATGTGGTTTCAATTTCTGGTAATTTCACAGGTAGAAGAAAATGGTTTAGAAAAGTACAAGAAAAACAATGGTAGATATGGTAAAGTGTATGGTTGAATTTCCACAGGGTCTCCACCCTACAAAAGGAACTACAATTAACTAAGCAATACTAAAAATGAGAAAAAAAATTTCTTATTCATGAAGATCACACCTATTGGTTATTCAATTAAATGACAACCCCCCAAAACATATATAAAATTAATATCATATGGACTAAATAGATTGTATATATGTATATATATGTATTGTATATATTGATATATTATGTATTATGTATATGAAAATGTTTTATATATATGAAAAAGAAATGAGACAGTTGTAAATTAAATGCAGGAGAGCATGCATTTGCTGTATTCAATTTTATTGTGCTCTATAATGAAATAAAATGCAGAAAAATTAAAAATGGACTGTGTTAAGGTTTTTTTCTTAACTTTAATTCATATTACAATTTAATAAATATTTTAAAATAAAAGTATAAAAAAAGAAAACACAGCACAAAACAACGATTTTTGTTTGATTATACTAAAATTTAAGTTTTGTGAGAAGAGTTTTTGGTGTTTCCTTAAGGCTTAGAGCTATCTTGTTAGTGCAGCATTCAGTGTCAGTCACATCAATTGGCCCTACCGCTGTAACTTTTAGTCCCTGCTTTAGGCACTGCATGTATCTCCAAACACAAGCAAACAAGTTATGTTTTGATCATCCTGAAACTACTACATCTTCTTAAATACAATAAATGATCCCATATTTGATTATTAATTCATACAATATAATCATAGTCTACATTTATAACTTCTTCTATAATCTTAGTTTTTTCTTATTTAATAAGACAGTTTTGATAAACAAATACCAACAAAAATTGTAATATGAATTTAAGTGTTATGTTGTGTGTGTACTTGTGTGTGTGTTTATGAGTGTGATATAAATATAATACAAGAACTCAAAAGATACTGTGGATTTAATTTAATACCTTATTTGGGTAAGGTAGATATTAATTGCAATCTACTAAAGATTATTACTGATTCTTATTTTCTTATTTTTTAAAAAAATTGTATTGGTTCTTTAAAATTTCACATCATGTACTCCAATCCCACTTATCTCTCCTCCCCTCAAACCTGACCTCCACCCTTGCAACCTCTCCCCTAACAGAACAACAACAACAAACTCATTGTTGGAACTGTAGTGTGTCACACAGCATATACTTTTGTTCACAAACCTTTTCTTGGAAATGTTCCTTTCACTGGTTCATTGGTCTGGCCTGAGGCCTATGGCTTCTGCTACTCTATGGATACTACTGGAACCTCACTGAGACTCCTCTTGGGTATACTTGTTGCCGTGTCATGGAGATCCTGTAGTTTCGGATCTGTAGGACTGGCCCCTTCATGCACTCCAGCAGTTCCTTGATGAAATAGTCATTGCAGTGAGCCAGGTCAAAACCCTGTAAGTGGGCCTGAGCTGGTCAGGCTGCCAGATCTCATGCTGTCATGCCTTGTGTCTGATCAACCTGCTACCAGGTCCAGCTTTACCTTGCTGCCCAGGCAAAGTACAAGACCTGCTCTTCTGAGTGTTGTGATCACTGAGGGACATGATTAATTCTCCCACTCTCATGAGCCCAGGCCCACATCTCCTGCCTGCCATAGATGGCAAGTGACAAGGGACAAGGGATGGCACAGAAGGAAATAGGCAGTGTTGGTTAACCACACTCACAACCTTGCCCCAGACCCAATCCCCATTGCCAGGGCCAATTCTATCCTGTTCCCCATGTGAGAGGTAAAGCAAGCTCTCTCTCTCTGATTACCCCAGCCCTAGCTCTCCTGCCTGCCATTGGTGTCAAGGGTTGAGGGGGGGAACATCTCTCCCTTGCCCATGTCACCACATGGCAGACAAATGGCAGACTCTCCCATGCTCACATCCTAAGGGCTGGCTCCCCAATGCCCATAGCATCAGGGTCCTCTCTATTGTGGATAAGAAATATATCCTCCTTCTCCCTCCCCCCCTCATTACCTGTGGCAGGTGGGAGACATGGACCTGGGGTCAGTCAAGAGAGCAGGAAATTTGGCCCTGCCCCTCACCTGCTGCAGCACTCAGTAGAGCAGTCACTGCTTCTGTAACCAACAAACAGAGTTTAGGTAGCCTAGAGACCAAAGGTAAAACAAAACACTACTGATCTAAAAATTAATCAATAAAATGACAGATGCTACTATTACTAATGACAGATGCTTCTTCCAGCAGCAGAACGGAACAGATACAGAGACCCATAATCAGACATCATTAAGAAAGAGAGTCTAAATCGGGGTGGTGTATTCATCAAACATCTCCTCTCAGAGCTCAAGGAACCTCCTGGAAGAAAAGGCATGAAGATTATAGGTGTCAGAGCAGATGGAAAACACCAGGAGAATAAGGCCCTCTGAATCTATTAAGCAAGGCACATACTAGCTAACAGAAACTGAAGGAGTAAGCACAGAGCCTACATGAGTCTGCACCAGGTACTCTGCATATAGTGATAGCTTCTAGTATAATACTTTTATGGAAATGTGGAGTATATCTTACAGTTTATACGTATTAATAAATACAATTGATATCTAAGTTGCAGTTTTTTTTAATTACTTTTTTTTTTCTTCAAGTTACATCTCAGTTACAAACCCCTCCCTATTCCCCCTTCCTATCCCGCCCTTCCACCCTCTTCCCCCTAGAAGTTTCCCCTTTCAGTCCAACAGATGGTTCCTTCTCTTATAACAGTAAGTATTATACAAAACAACAGATATAAGTATGCCACATTTATGAGAGTTAAATGGCCCAGTATACCTTCCCAATGTCCAGTTTATACATATTTGGCCCCTGACTTTAACATTCTACTATCTAACCATCTCCATGAGTTTAAAGGTCTATATCTGACTCAACATTCATACTAACTTGCAACACACTTTTAAGAGTATCTTCTTAGATCTATAACACCCTCTTGATTCTTAAACAACTCAAAATTTAACTATGAGACTCTAGCTGTCTATTCTTCAACCACCTCAGAGACCTGAGAGGGATAAATATATCTGCTTATATAGGAAGTGCAGGGCCTGCAGCTTCCAAAACTAAGAAATGACATACCAATGACTGCCTGGACAGTTCCCATTTTCTCTCCATACATTCCTGCATCAGTCTTCAGCCTTTGGGTCCTGTTTCTCTGACAGACATTTGTTGTAGAGAAGGGATTATGAAGGATTTACCTACCCTGTCTTGGCAGAGTTAGGCTGTCGACTTCCCTGCTACCAAGTTTTGTCCTTTTTGGACAGCAGTCTGTCTGCAGTTGGTGCAAGGGGTTTTTTCATGCCAAGAGATAGGCTTGCCACTAATTCAACCATCTTACAGTGGAGATTCTTCGATGCTTATCTTCTACTTGGAGTAGAATATGGGGTGCTGTCAGGAGCTGATATGTCTCGATATCAAAAAAAAAAGAAAATCTTAATTTAAGATAACATCTTTGAATGCCATATTCTGCAGATCTCTTGGGGTTTTTGATGATGCCCTATCCATCTCTTGTATTTAGATAAGCAAATGTTGCTTGTCTCTTAGCAACTTGGCTAAAGTGGTATTGACCATTGTTTATTGTGTAAAAATAAGATTGTATTGGATTACATCGGTATTGATCTTTGTATATTGATACAAAATTAAGATTATAGTTGGCCACAATGGTATTGACCCTTGTATATGGGCACAATATTAAGATTGTATTGGGCTACATAGGCATTGATCTTTGTATATTGATACATAATTAAGAGTATATTTAACCACAATTGAATAGATCTTTGTATATTGATACAAAATTAAAGGTAACGCTTCCTAATGGTATCATACCTAGAGATACTTAAAATTAAAATATGAAGCTCTGGCCTCTTGATACCAACCGTCTAAAACGGTCTAGGATAGTTAAGTAAAACAAACTCCTAGTCATGCAAACATGTCACTTTGTTAGCTACTATGACAGTCTATCACAGATATTCTCTAAACTACCCAGTAATCAAGTTGCTAAGTTGCACTTTTACTAGTTCTTCAAGGAATTCATTTTTCCATGTATTGTGTAAAACAGCTTTCATGGTGTTTTGATATATTTTAAGATTTTTATGTTTGTTATAAATAAAAGACAGTGTCCATGCATTAACATTTTTTACAATATTGATGAAATACAACATGTATTGTTGAAATACAACTATGAGTTTACAGATGAGTAAAATTTTAATTAAATAAAATACATCTCTATGTTTTACTGACAATAACCTCATGCTAAAAGCTAACACCTTAGTTCAACTCTATTAACACCAGCACTTTGTTCAGTGATTCCCAGTCAACTCTTTATTTTACATATGAGCCTCATTCTCAAAATAATACTTTGCTGCATGCCTCTCAGATAAATATTCATATTTCATTTAAAGGGTTCTTGTTGGTAATCATTCAGAAGTGCCCTGATTTCATCAATGTTAGAGTTGTAGAAGCTACTAATGAATCCCATTTCCTTTCAATGAAATGCTTTGTTCTAGAGTAGGTTTGCATGTGACATTTTCTCTGCATTTACAATAGATTAAGTCTAAGTTAAAATCATCATATTTGAATAAAAAATATTTTCTTTTGAATTATCATATATACATTTTCTATGTAATATCTGATATTGTCATAGAAAATGAAATATTAGGATGGCTTCTCCAGATTAATTCCTGGGGCCGTTTGCTTGGAAAACCTTTTCCCATCCCTCCCTTTACTCAGCTCTACCTCAAGACCCAGCCATATCACTTCTGGGTATACATCCAAATGATTCCTCATCAAATCACAAGGATATCTCCTTATCTATGTTCATAGCAGCTGTATTTGTAATACCTAGAAACTGGAAACAACCCAGATGTCACTCAACCGAAGAATGGATAAAACAAAACAAAACAAAACAAAACAAAACAAAACCTGTAGTACATCTATACAATGGAATACCACTCAGCGATCAGAAACAACATCATGCAATTTGCAGCCAAATGGATGGAACTAGAAAAGCTCATCCTGAGTGAGCTAACCCAGACTCAGAAGGATGGACATGGCATCTATTCACTTATAATTAGATTTTAGCCATGTACTACAGGATAACTATCTTACAATCAACACACCAAAAGGAACAGGAACATAGACCTTGTTATCTGTTAATGGGACACTTTGTCCTAATAGAGTTGCCATGTAGGCCCTCAGTGCAAGAGGAAGCTCTTATCACTCATATGACTGTTGAACTAAGGGGGGGCTAATATGGAGGGGCACCCTACACAAGAGGAGTAGGAGAAGTGGGAGAGGGGGAAGAGAGTGCGAGGGTTGGACCGGGAAGGGTGGAGAGGGAACTGTGATGGAGATGTAACTTGAAGTAATAAACAAAAAAACAAAAAAAATACCAAAACAAAAAAAGAAATACCCTATAAAGGAGATCCAATTCACTATGACTTGGGTGAGTGAAGGGTCACCTTACACATGAATATGTCATTCATCTCATAAATATTTATTTACAAATGTCTTTAAAGTTCACAATTCAGAAGTCATTAGCGTTGGTGCAGCCTACTCCAATCTTTACTAGGAGTATTTTGTTGGCTTAGTATTGCTCTACTAAATAAACTATTGACTAGATATCAATATTTTCATTTATCATACTCTAAAACATGTTATCACAGACTCAAAGTGAGATTCATGGCAGATAATTTTGATCAAAATCTGCATTTAACAAAATTAACAAATCATGTAAATATTCATTGAATCTTATAAACTTTTGTTCCTCTCTTGTATTGAGTAGATTTCACTGTAACAAACTTTATAAACACCCTCAGGACATAAATTTACCTTCAATATGCAGATTCATGTTGCCAGAATGTGGAATAATTACTTCCCTCAAAAAAATGTACAAATCAAAATAATTTCTTAATGACAGTATTATTATACACTGAAAATTGCAATCTCTTTATCATGACAGAATAACGGTAGCCTTGACAGACAGCATATTTTTGTGACAGAGACAAAAATAAAAGGGGAAGGCTTAGAGTAAGATGTTGTCCTGTGGCGTTGTCCCAGAAGGGCTCGTGACAGAAGGTAGCATCACTTTAGACATCAATGTCCTTCCTCCACTAAGGCAGTGATACTAAATGCTCCTGCTTTCTAAAGCAGCTTGGTGATGACGAGAAATTGTATCTCGACAACGGGTTAAAATTAATCTAGTTTTAAGATTGGATAATCTAATTAGGTTAAATAATTATGAGATATTTTTATGAACACATGAATATAGCAAAACTAAATTAAGAATAATCAATGATATCTATATGATAAAACTTTCTATATTCTTGATTTTTGGTTATTTACCTGTCCCAATTCACTTTTGAAAAAGTTTTATTAATTTATTTTTTTATATTGTGTGTTTATGTCAATGTACCTTCATATGTGCAGGTTTTCTAGAAAACTGAAGGGGGTGATAGAAATCCCTGAAGACTGAATTACAAGCAATGGCATGCCACCAGGGTGGGTATTCTAACTGAATTAAGGTCCCCTAGAAAAGCAGCAAGCTCCCTTTACTACTGGTCCTTCTTTTCAGTCTATTATTCTTAACTCCTCAAACACAATTGGCATACATGTTTATAGACACAGAAAGTCTTCATTCTTGACAATGATTCATTCATTAGCAGTGATGAAAATGCCTGATCAGAAACAGCTTGTGAAAGTCAGACACAAGTTGGAGAACAGATACAAAGTTGAATTAAAATATGGTTCCATCATACACACACACACACACACACACACACACACACACACACACACACACACACGAGACAGACAGAGAGAGAAAGAGAGAGGCCATAATTATTTAAGATGTTTATATATAAATGACAATGGAAAATTAAATATTACTGTGCACACAAATAAATTCAGATGTTTTCACAAACTGCTTAAACACCACTTCTATTCTAACACAGATATCTTACAATTGTTTGTTCACATGCTAATTCTGTTCATACAGATTAATGATTCATGGAACCTCAAGAAATAAATAAGATTTATATTACAAATCCAATGTGTAATCTTATATCGTCTATTTTATTACATAAAATTCCATCAATATTTAAGCAAGGATCCAAAGTTTTCAGTAGAATGCTTATGCAGCAGTCAATACATTTTAAAGGTTTATGTTTATAAAATTGTATTTGTCTTGAAGAATTTCTTATGAAAGTAATGTAATTAGTACATTTTCCTTTTCCTTCCACATGTTTGGTTTTGATGTAGGGGCCTTTTTATTCAATTGGCAAATAAAACACACATGTACTTACAGTAGAAGATATACATATTTGCATGCACATACACATATATATGCATATGTATGTATATCATGTTTTATGATAAATTAAGATGTGATAACAATAAAGACAATAAAAGTAATTAATAGACCCATTGTGTCAATATCTCTGTGTGTGTTGAAAACAATTATCTATTCTTTCAGAAAATTTTTAAATCTGCCTAGTATTATTTAATATCATCATCTTAAACTATGTAAATTCTTTTTCACTTATATTGAAAATATAGTATTTTCTTATACTATGTATTCTGATTATAGTTTCTCCTCCCTCTACTCTACAGTTCCTCCAGACCTCCCCTTATTGACTGATCTAATTTTTTGGGGGTCTTTCATTAGAATTGAAAATGCTTCCAAGGGACAATATCCAAACATGACAAAATTAAATATAATAAGATAAAGCAAAAAGTGTTATTTAGAAATTGGACACAACAACTCAATAGGAGGAAGGAAGAGTCCTAAGAACAGGCACAAAAGTCAGAGACCCACTCATTTTCACAATCAAGAGGTCTATAAAAATACTAAGTTAGTACTTATAATATACAAAAACTGAGGACCTGGTGTAGACCAGTGTAGGCCCTATGTTTGCTGCTTCAGTCTTAAAGAATTAATCTGCATTTATCTGGATGGCAGTAGCCATTGTATGCCATATCTACATGCCTTACCTTTGACTCTTGAAAATCAATTTTTATTTTCTGTTTCCATGATGCAATTATTTAGGTATACATATAAATAGATGACATGCCATTTTATAAAGCAAATAAGGTAAGAATTAGTTAATCCTGTTAAATTTCTCAGTTAATTACAGAAGAATTACCTTATTAAGTAGTGATTGACTGCTAGTGAAGCAATTAACATGCGTTAGCTAGAAAAAAAATTATTAGGTACTGATCTTATATTCTTTATTCTATATTTAAGTAGTCATTAAATTCTTTTGATTTTTTTGGACTATTACTTTGAAACAACTTCTCCAATGAAAGATAGATTGTAACATAAAATTTAAAAGTGGTAAATTTTCTTTAGCCTATTTAACTCTAAAATAATTAGACAAAGAGACTATGATTTATTCAATTAGTTTTGAAATACAATAACTGAACAGTATTATTCTATTCTAATCCTCTAAGATAACCTAGCTATCTCTGAGGAAAAAGCTGTGATACTTGGATTTCAGTATAGATTTGGCTCTATCTGATGATCCAAGAGTGTTAACATAGTGGGTTTTCCTCCTTCCTCATGGTTTCCCTCTCTTCTGTTCTCCCATCTTTTGTTCTCTCCTTCCCTTGTGGGAATTGGAAGTCCCATCCTATTTTCTCTATTGCTCAGGTAATGGGTGACCGACCAGCTTTTACTGACACAGCAGAGTATAAATGGTGCTCTATGTTTACATAAACTTCTGAAAAGAGATTCTTAGAATAACCACTACAATGCCTTGTCTGGATTGTAACAAGATAGTGGGATAGAGAAATCAGCATTTGAATAATTCAAGGGTAAACATTACACAATGTACAATAATGTCACAACAAAAATTAATTAAGAATATTTCTCTTCTTTGAAAATTTTGGTACAGAGGACCCTGATATATCTTCTTGATCTGTTTGATATATTACAGACCTGTATGATTTCTGTTCTTGACTACCATAGGGATATGAGGAAACATTTATTCCATATACCTTCCAAATGATTTATCTTTATTTGAGAATAAATTTTAGTCTTGCTGCCAATAGAAATTGAAATTTGGTATTAATTATAAAACACAATTTCAGGTAAGCAGATATCATTATATTATTTTACACACCAGATTCCCATATGTGTTTTTGACAGATATAATCTTAACTTCAACTTGTTTCAAGTTACATAAATGTCCAGGGAATTTTTTATTTGCATAAGTATAAGATAAATTACATTTCAAAGAAATTTTGCATTAGAAAAAGTGGTGGGTCTTTAAGCCAGAGAAAAATTATCTTAATTGCAATAGAAAAAATTCTATTTCAGAAAATACTAATCCAGTAGTATCAAATTATTATATTGAAATATTGAAACAATGAATCGTTATGGTACCAATGGCAAGGTAACTTTATGATACAGAAAATCATGACATAGGCAGCCAACAAAAGTACATGGTCATTCAACATATGATAGACTGGTAATATTAAATCACGATAATGGGAAGAGACACAATATGGGAAGATGAGTTATTATTTGGAGGCAAGATGGTTAAATTCATTTGGACTCCTATGATCACTGAATGAGTTTAAAAGATAAATGTTTATCAAATAGTATTTTGCAAATAATGTGTGGGTGAAGGATTTACTGCATGAATTTCCCTAAGTGCTTTATTATTCAAGATAATAAACACAGGCAAGAAATATATTCAAATGTTGTTTTTTTCTACCACATGTTCCTTTGATTAAACATCATTTTTAAATTGAAGTTGTTAGCCAGATGCACATTCTAGGTAACTACTTGCCATGTTAAATTTGTTGTGTTAAAATTCAGGTACAAGTGGAAGTGAATAAGCTAGATGAGGTATTATTTAAAGATTCTCACAAAAATCTTATGCATCTTAATTGTGTTCAGGATCAATAACTATGATGGTATAGGGGCCAAGATGGCGGCGAATTGCACGGACGCATTTTGAATGTGGGAGAGAAGAGCCATAGAAAACAGAGTTGTGGGACACTGTGCAAAAACCGGAGGATCTGGCCCCTCTGGGAACACGCACAGCTCCCAAAGGACTGTTAAAAGTCCCAGGGCAAAGCTCTCCCCCCATCTCTCACAGACACAGAGGCCACTAAATCCGGGATTCGGGAACTCCCATTTGGAGAGGCACCTGGTAAGATCAATCCCAACACACAACAGGCAGAATCAAAGGCCACATGGCAATCGCCCACTAGCCTACTGGGCTTCCCACACCTCAGGAAGACCTTATAACTATTTAGGAAATTTTGCAGAATAGTTGAAGTCTTAACAAGGAAGGAAAAGGGCGCTCAGCTGGTGATCCACAGCCGCTCGAGCCTGAGCGGAAGGTGGGCGGGCACAGCAGTTGGGGAGGGAAGCGGGCGCTGGCGGGTGGGGCTGTTGCCCGGAGCACCCACCGCAAAGCAGCTAGGACAGGAGACTGGCTCAGTCGGCAGGAGGGGACGAAGCTCCACCCACCACAAAGCAGCTAGGGCGGGAGGCCAGCTCTGACGGTGGGAGGAGCCTAAGCTCCGCCCACCCACGGCAAAGCAACTAGGGCGGGAGGACTGTTCAGAAGGCGGGAGGGACTGAAGCTCTGCCCACCCACGGCAAAGCAGCTAGGGCGGGAGGCCGGCTCTGGCGGCGGGAGGGGCCGAAGCTCCGCCCACCCATAGCAAAGCAGCTAGGGAAGGAGGCCGGTTCAGAAGGCAGGAGGGGCCGAATCTCCGCCCACCCAAGGCGGTGCAGATAGGGAGGGAAGTGGCCAGGCCTGTGGCAGAGAAGCCTAGTGGGTAACCAGAAGCCAGGGGACCATAGCTGTATTCGGGTAAACCCAGACACATTAGGTGTGGAGCCAGGCCCTGTCAGCCTCCTTGACAAAAAACAAAGCCCAGAAAATCTGTGCCTGGGCAAACAGGTCCATACCATTAGAACCATTGAAGGCGTATCACTCAGTGTGCAAAATAGAGAAGTCTGAACTGGGAGCAGTGTAACAATCCCAGACCATTACTCACTACCTGGGAATAGGCTGCACCAGCTCACAACGATTCAGGCTATTAAAACCACAGTGACACTGAGATCACCCTGTAAGCAAGGATAGATAGCCAAGAAATTCGACTCCTTCACCAAAGCATCCCCTGTGGATCCAAACACAGAAAACAACAAGAACAGACAGCTAAACACACACATATGGCCAAAGGTCCAAGAAAAAATAGAAATCAAGGAAATATGACTCCAACAAAGCAGAATTATCCTAGCTCATCCAATTCAGATGATCTCACACCAACAGTAACACATGAAAATGATGACAATTCTGCATTATGGAAAGTGATAGAGTCCCTTCAAGAAGAACTTAAATCTATGAAGGTATTCAAAGAAGCCACAATTTTACAAGACAAAACAATGAACAATACCATTAAAGAACTCCAAGCCAAGGTGACAGAGCATGAACAGGAAAAAGACAAAGCAATGAAAGATTTTCAGACAAAAACAAGTAAGCTGGAGAAGGAAATGTACAAAACGAACAATACCATACAAGACATGAAAATAGAAATACAAACAATAAAGAAAACACAGTCAGAGTTAAAAGAGGAAGGGGAGAACCAAGGGAAGAGAACAGGAACTACGGATGCGAATATCAACATTAGGATGCAAGAGATGGAAGACAGGATCTCAGGCATGGAAGATTCGATGGAAGAAATCAGTACAACATCCAAAGAAAATGAGAAGGCTAAAAAATCTCTAACCCACAACATCCAAGAAATCAAGGACTCAATGAAAAGACGGAACCAAAGAATCATAGGCATAGAGGAAAGAGAAGACTCAAAACTCCAAGGTCCAGGAAATATCTTCAACAAAGTCATAGAAGAAAACTTCACAAACCTGAAAAAAGAGATGCCAATAAAAATCCTAGAGGCTTACAGAACACTGAACAGATTAGATCAGAAAAGAAACTCCTCTTGCCACATAATAATTGAAACACCAAATGTACAGAACAAAGAATGGATATTAAAAGTTGTAAGAGAAAAAGGCCAAGTCACATACAATGGCAGACACATCAGAAACTTTAAAATCTAGAAGGGCCTGGACAGATATCCTACAAGTCCTGAGAGATCATAGGTGCCCAGCCAGACTACTTTACCCAGCAAAACTCTCTGTCAACATAGATGGAGAAAACAAGATATTCCATGACAAAATCAAATTTAAACAATATCTCCCTACAAACCCAGCCCTACAGAAAATCCTAGAAGGAAAATTCCATCCCAGAGAAGAAAACTTCACCCAAGAAAACAAAGGGAATAGAAAACCCCTCAGGAACTAAACCAAAAGAGACACAGGACCATCACCTATACCAAACTAATGGGAAACAACAACCCCAGGTCACTAATATCCGTCAACATCAACGGTCTCAACTCCCCAATAAAAACACATAGGTTTACAGAGTGGATCCGCAAGCAAGACCCGTCCCTTTGCTGCATACAAGAAACACATCTCACTACCAGAGATAGTCACTACCTCAGAGTAAAGGGCTGAGAAAAGGTTTTCCAAGCAAATGGACCCAGGAAGCAAGCTGGAGTAGCCATCCTAATATCAAACAAAACAGACTTCCAACTGAAGTTAATGAAAAAAGACAAAGAAGGGCATTATATACTCATTAAAGGGAATATTCATCAAGAGGAAATCTCAATACTGAACATCTATGCCCCAAATACAAAGGCACCTACTTTTGTAAAAGAAACACTTCTAAAACTTAAATCGCACATCGATCACAACACATTAGTAGTGGGAGACTTCAACACCCCACTCACAACAATGGACAGATCATCAAGACAGAAGACAAACAGAGAAATATTGAGTCTAACAGAGATCATGAAACAAATGGACCTAACAGACATCTACAGAATGTTTCATCCAAACACAAAGGAATACACCTTTTTCTCAGCACCCCACAGAACCTTCTCCAAAATCGAACACAGAGTTGGACACAAAGATAGTCTAAATAGATACAAGAAAATTGAAATAACACCTTGTATCTTATCAGACCACCACGGAATAAAGCTGGTCCTCAACAGCAAAAGAATCAACAGAAAGCCTACACACACATGGAAATTGAACAGCTCCTTACTGGATGACCACTGGGTCAGGGAAGAAATAAAGAAGGAAATCAAAGACTTCTTAAAATCCAATGACAATGAAGACACAGCATACCCAAACCTATGGGATACAATAAAAGCTGTGCTATGAGGAAAGTTCATAGCACTAAGTGCATTCAAAAAGAAAATTGTGACAGCTCATATTAATGAATTAACAGTTAAGCTGGGTGAATTGGAAAAAAAAGAAGCAAACACGCCAGAGAAGCAGAAGGCAGGAAATCATCAAACGTAGGGCTGAAATCAACAACTTAGAATCAAAAAGAACTATACAAAGAATCAATGAAACCAAGAGTTGGTTCTTCGAGAAAATCAACAAAATAGAGAGACCCCTAGCCAAATTAACTAAAAGGCAAAGAGAAAGAACCCAAATCAACAAAATCAGAAATGAAAAGGGAGAAATACAACTGACATCTAGGAGATCCAGAAAATATTCGGGTCCTACTTTAAAAATCTATACTCCACCAAATTTGAAAACCTAAGTGAAATGCACAATTTCCTCGATAAATTCCACCTACCAAAACTAAATCAAAATCAGATTAACAGCTTAAACATCCCAATAATCTTTAAGGAAATAGAAAGAGTCATTAATAATCTCCTAACCAAAAAAAGCCCAGGGCCAGATGGCTTTAGCACGGAATTCTACTGGACTTTCAAAGAGGAGCTAACATCATTACTCTTCAAACTCTTCCACCACATAGAAACAGAAAGAACACTGCCAAACTCATTCTATGAGGCCACTGTCATTCTGATTCCTAAACCACACAAAGACCCAACAAAGAAAGAGAACTTCAGACCAATCTCCCTCATGAACATAGATGCAAAGATACTTAATAAAATACTAGCAAACCGAATTCAAGAACACATAAAACATATCATACATCATGATCAAGTAGGCTTCATCCCAGGAATGCAGGGATGGTTCAATATACGCAAGTCTATCAATGTAATTCACCACATAAACAAGATGAAAGAAAAAAAACCACATGATAATCTCGCTAGATGCAGAAAAGGCATTTGACAAAATCCAACACCCCTTCATGCTAAAAGTCCTGGAAAGAACGGGCATACAAGGACCATACCTAGAAATAATAAAGGCAATATACAGCAAGCAAGTGTCCAACATCAAATTAAGTGGAGAGAAGCTTGAAGCATTTCCTCTAAACTCAGGGACAAGACAAGGATGTCCACTTTCACCATATCTCTCAATATAGTACTTGAAGTTCTTGCTAGAGCAATAAGACAACTAAAGGAAATCAAAAGGATAAACATTGGAAATGAAGAAGTCAAATTATCCCTATTCGCAGATGATATGTTAGTATACATAAGCGACCCCAAAAACTCCACCAAAGAACTCTTACAGCTGATAAACAACTTCAGCAAGGTGGCTGGATACAAAATTAACTCAAAAGAATCAGAAGCCCTTCTTTATACAACAAACAAGCATACCGAAAAAGAAATAAGGGAAACAACCCCCTTCACAATAGCCACAAACAATATAAAATACCTGGGGGTAACTCTAACCAAGCATGTAAAGGACCTATACAACAAGAACTTCAAGCCCCTGAAGAAAGAAATGGAAGAGGCCTTTAGAAGATGGAAAGATCTCCCATGCTCATGGATAGGCAGGATCAACATAATAAAAATGGCTATTCTACCAAAAGCAATATATAGATTCAATACAATTCCTATCAAAATACCAACACAATTTTTTATAGACTTGGAAAAAGCTATACTCAACTTCATATGGAACAACAAAAAGCCCAGAATAGCTATATCAATCCTGTACAATAAAAAAGCATCTGGAGGTATCACCATCCCAGATTTCAAGCTATACTACAGAGCAATAATAATAAAAACAGCATGGTACTGGTATATAAACAGACCAGTGGATCAATGGAATCGAATTGAAGACCCAAACATGGACCCACACACCTATGGCCAACTATTCTTTGACAAAGAAGCCAAAACCGCACAATGGAAGAAGGACAGCATCTTCAACAAATGGTGCTGGTCCAACTGGATGTCCACTTGTAAGAGAATGAAATTAGACCCATACCTATCACCTTGTACAAAACTTAATTCCAAGTGGATCAAAGACCTTAACATAAGGCCGGCCACACTAAAGATACTAGAAGAAAAATTAGGAGAAACCCTCGAACTCATTGGCACAGGTGACAACTTCCTGAACAGAACACCAACAGCTCAGGACCTGAGATCAACAATCAATAAATGGGACCTCATGAAACTGAAAAGCTTCTGTAAGGCAAAAGACACTGTCATTCGAACAAAACGGCAGCCTACAGACTGGGAGAAAATCTTCACCAACCCCACATCTGACAGAGGGCTATTATCTAAAATCTACAAAGAACTCAAGAAACTAAATGCCAAGAAACCAAATAATCCAATCAAAAAAATGGGAGATGGAGCTAAATAGAGAATTCACAAAGGAGGAATCCCTAATGGCCGAGAGTCACCTGAAGAAATGCTCAGCATTCTTAATCATCAGAGAAATTCAACTCAAGACGACCCTGAGATTCCATCTCACACCTGTCAGAATGGCTAAGATAAAGAGCTCAAATGAGAGCACATGCTGGCGAGGGTGTGGAGAAAGGGGAACCCTACTCCATTGCTGGTGGGAATGCAGACTTGTGCAACCACTATGGAATCTGTCCTTGGAATAACTTTGCCTCAGGACGCAGCCATACCACTTCTGGGTATACACCCAAAGGACACCTCATGGAGACATAGGGAAGTCTCCTCATCTATGTTCATAGCAGCCTTATTTGTAATAGCTAGAAACTGGAAACAACCCAGGTGTCCCTCAACTGAAGAATGGATTAAAAAATTGTGGTACATCTATACAATGGAATATTACTCAGCTATCAGAAACAATGAAATCATGCAATTTGCAACCAAATGGATGGATCTAGAGAAGCTCATCCTGAGTGAGCTAACCCAGACTCAGAAGGATGCACATGGCATCTATTCACTTATAGTAGGATTTTAGCTATATCGTACAGGATATCTGTACTACAACCAACACACCAAAAGGAACATGGACATAAATTTCTTTTTTCTTTTCATTTCTTTTTCTTTGTCCTTTCCCTCTTTTTTTCTCTTTCTTTTTTCTCTCTTTTTTTGTTGTTGTTCTTTGTTTTTGTGGGTTTGTGTGTCTGTTGGTTTTTTTTTTTAGTTTCCCCCTGTAGCAAGGAGACACCTTTCACTGGCAGTACTGCTTTGTAGGCCCCCGGTGTATGAAGAGGCTCTTGGCCCTCATATGACTCCTGATCTGAGGTGAGAGACTGGTATGCAGGGACACTCCACCCCAGAGGATCAAGATGGAAGGGTCAGGGAGTAGAGCATGGGAGGGTGGGGCTAGGAAGCAGGAAAAGAGGACAATATGTCAAGGATGTAATCTGTAGCAACAAACAAATAAATTTACTAATTAAAAAAAAAGCAGGTAACAACGTTAAAACACTGTAAATAAAATAAAGGACATAGCCGTTCAACCTGGTTTATGAACCTCCAAGTGTCGAAAAAACGTAGAGCTAAAGTAAAATACAGGAGAAATTTGGTGTTAACCCATGCCTTTAACTTCAGCAGAGATGGGAGGAGCACTATAGAGTTAGTGGACTTATAAATTCTAGAGTTACACGGAAAAGGGTGGTGAGGGTACACACCCTTAATCCCATCATTCAAGAAGAGTACACCCTTAACCCCAACACACTAGAGACAGAAACAGGCAGATCTCAGAGCTCAAGGTCAGCCTGATACAAAACAAACTCTAAATAGAGAAAAACTTCATTCCAGGAGTGGTGGAACACATCTTTAATCCCCTCAGATGGGAACCACAGGTCTCGGATCCCAATAATTAGAATGCAGAGACACACACATAAGATTTGGAAGGACCTAAGTTTAAAAGCTACTTACAAAAGGCCCACACAACACAAGCAAATTGTCCTTCGAGACCTCAAAATATATACACTAAAGCTGGTTTAGCTCCAAAATAACAAAATAATTTCTTCTTTAAACCAGATTGAAAGATAACACTTTATATATTGTCAAAAACCAAATTTGCTTCAGGAGAAATATTACCTACCCCCTCCCCCCACAAAAAAAAAAGAGGGCGATTGTCCCTGAGTGAGGATTAGGGCAGGGCTCTGTTCTTATCTTTCCAAGAGAATCAAAGCATCCATTCAAGGAACCCAGGGACAAATGGACAATGGAAACCTCAGCAGAAATCAGAATCAGACACCAAAAGAAGACGAGTGACCCAGATGATTCAGCCTGACAGACTCCCTCAATAGCTGTCTCCATCAAAAGCCTACAACCACAACAACTCAATATCGCTAAGACCGTTCAGCTCTACACAATGACCCAGCCAGAACCTCAGTAAAGCCTGGAAATTCAGCTTCTGCCTACAAACTCCTTAGGACATCTAAACAGCTGAGAACAGAAGGACTGAACATAAAAGGATTGTATTAACATTTTTAACCATTTTTCCATTTTGGTTTGGGCCCCAAACAGGTTTACTATGACCCAAATCAGCAGGAAGTCATTTTAAGAGAGCGACGTCCCATACCCAGAGGGTGGGGAGGGTGTTTATCTGCCCCCCCTTTTTTTTTTTGGTTATTTGAAGGACAACTGAAAACTCTGTTATTTAGGGGAAGAGATTACAAGTTGTTAAATGGTCCTGTTTAATGAGTTTTGGAGGTTAGACCCAGGGTATTCCTTCTTTCCCTTTTCTGTATCCTTCTTTATCTCCTATGTAGGAATGCACGGACTTGAGAAAAATTGAGACATAGACAGCACAGGAAGGATCAAGAAGAAAGGTCACATTATTGAATATGCCCTTATACCCTTGTATATTCATACAAAATTAATAGTATATTTGGCTAAAGTGGTACTGACCATTGTTTATTGTGCAAAAATAAGATTGTATTGGTCTACGTTGGTATTGATATTTGTATATTGATACAAAATTAAGACTATAGTTGGCCACAATGGTATTGACCCTTGTATATGGACGCAATATTAAGATTGTATTGGGCCGCATAGGCATTGATCTTTGTATATTGATACAAAATTAAGAATATATTTAGCCACATTTGAATAGATCTTTGTATATTGATACAAAATTAAAGGTAACGCTTCCTAATGGTATCGTACCTAGACATACTTAAAAATGAAATGTGAAGTTCTAGCCTCTTGATACCAACTGTCTTAAACTGTTTAGGAGAGTTAAGAAAAACAAACTCCTAGTCATGCATGCATGTCACCTTGTTAGCTACTAAGACAGTCTATCACAGATATTCTCTAAGCTACTCAGTAATCAAGTTGTTAAGAGACAAGCAACATTTGCTTATCTAAATACAAGAGATATATAGGGCATCTTCAAAAACCCAAAGAGATCAGCAGAATATGGCATTCAAAGATGTGGTCTTAAATTAAGATTTTTTTTGATATTGTGACATATCAGCTCCTGACAGCACCCCCTATTCTACTTCAAGTAGAAGATAAGCATCGAAGAATCTCCAGTGTGAGATGGTTGAATTAGTGGCAAGCCTATCTCTTGGCATGTAAAAACTTCTTGCTTCAACTGCAGACAGACTGCTGTCCAAAAAGGACAAAACTTGGTAGCAGGGAAGTCGACAGCCTAGCTCTGCCAAGACAGGGTAGGTTAGTCCTTCACAATCCCTGCTCTACAATAAATGTCTGTCAGAGAAACAGGACCAAAAGGCTGAAGACTGATGCTGGAATGTATGGAGAGAAAATGGGAACTGTCCAGGTAGTCACTGGTTTGTCATTTCTTAGTATTGGAAGCTGCAGGCCCTGCACTTCCTATATAATCAGATATACTTATCCTTCTCAGCTCTCTGAGGTGGTTGAAGAATAGACAGCTTGAGTCTCATAGCTAAATTTTGAGTTGTTTAGGAATCAAGAGGGCGTTCTAGATCTAAGATGGTTATAATAGTGATGCAAGTTAGTATGAAAACTAAGTCAGTTATAGAACTTTAAACTCATGGAGATGGTTAGAAGGTAGAAGGTTAAAGTCAGGGGCCAAATATGTATGAACTGGATATTGGGAAGGTATACTGGGCCATTTAACTCTCATAAATGTGGCATATTTAATTTTGCTGTTTTGTATAGAATTTACTGTTATAAGAGAAAGAACCATTTGTTGGAATGAAAAGAGAAGCTGTTGCAGGGGGGAGAGGGTGGAAGGGTGGGACAGGAAGGGGGAATAGGGAAGGGTTTGCGACTGAGATGTAACTTGAAGAAAAAAAATAAAGTACTTAAAAAAAAAGCTATGATGGTATATGTTTTAGCACATGGTATGCACTGTATACACTCAATATCACTGATAATATCATGTTTTTCTATGTGACATTTTGTTACATTATAAAATAAGATTTGATTATTGGGAAAGAATGTGATAATCACTCAACCATAAAAGACAATCATTTTATACTATAAATGCTACAGCATGAGTGTAAGGAGAGCAGGTGTAGCAATCATTTGCATGGCTTGGAGTAGAGAAATGACATTTGGGAGGGCTTAATATTTTCTAAGATAATTCAATACAATGCAAAGTGATTGAAAAGCATTTACCTTATCTTTGGAAGTAGTCATGTAATAAGGTATCTATGTAACATAATGAAATTCTCTGATCTTTCCTTGAACATCCATATTCAAATGCATAGGTAATAGAAATAATAAATAATAATTTTATTATTTTCCAGGTTAAACTTGAGATAAAATACAGTTGAGAAAAGTAAAATTGAATTTTAAGAAAGATAGACTTTTCAATACAAAAATATTTGCCTAAGGAAAATCTGTTAACACATATACTAAAAATTGTTTGCCTTTCTAGAAAAAAAAAATAAGAAAGAGTAACTTAAATTTCACTTATGTACTTAATTCTTATATAAAGAGTACCAGAGAATTTCATTGCAAATCTGATACAATAGTTTATCATGCAAAATACATTACTTTATCCATATTTCACAATCCTTGCTCTAAGCTTTTCATCTGGATTGATTATATAGCAAGAAGACAGGAAGGCACAATATACATAGATGAGTTCTCTGTAACCTTGCTGAAGAGCATATCTGAGATTCCCATGCAAATCCTTGATTTTTCATGCATTGGTGATGTTTGTTTCACATGGCCATGAAAACAAGGAAGATTTAGAGGTACTTTCTAATAGAAATTTAATATGTTAGCTCAACAAATTTAAGTTACAGAAGACACATTTATTTTATATGCACAATTTGTAGTCATTTACTGCATGTTTTAAAAGCTACAGCTCACTGATAGTTTTTGTGATATATTATATTATATTATATTATATATATTATATTTATGTCACTGGATATAATGTCAAGAGCACAGGTTGCACATATGCATATTGGTTTGAGTTTACAATGGGGAAAATGTAGCATGAACTATACTTGAACTATATTTGAACTTTAACATTTGGTCTTTTTCCAAATTAGCTACAGACAGTTCAACACTCATGGCTCATAATAATTCCCTAATCTTCCAAATATGTAGCGTTGGCCACGTTTGATGAAAACTTGATGTAGACTAGAGTTACTTGAGACAGAGGACATTATTTGAGAAATTATCCCCACCAGATTGCTCTGTGGACAAGTCTGTAGAACATTTTTTTGAATAGTGATTCTTGTGGGGCCAAGTCTAGTGTGGGTGCTTCTACTTATAGGCACATTGTCCTAGGTCATATAAGAGAACAGACTGTGAGCCATGAGGAGCAAGCTAATAAGAAGCAGTCCTCCATGACTTTTGCTTCAATTTCTGTCTTAGGTTCCTGATTTAAGTATCTGTTTTGAATTCTTAGGATGATGGACTATGCATTGCAAGATGAAATAAACCCTTTTCTCTCCAAGTTAATTTTGGTCATTGTGTTTTACCACAGCAATAGTAACACAACATAGACAGGTGCCGTGCAGATCCCTAATGTACTAAATGTTTCAAAAATTATTTAAGAATTTCATGTTACTAAAGAAAGAAATGTAAGATATCAGAAAATAGAAAGATCTTCCATGATTGTGGATAGAAAGGATCAAAAACAAAAACAAAACAAAAAAAAAAACCCAAAATGGCCATCTTATCAAAACCAATATATAGATTTAATACAATTCCCATCATAATACAAACACAACTCTTTACAGTACTTGAAAGGACAATTCTCAACTTCATATAGGAAAAGAAAATATTCAGAATAGCTAAATTAATCATGTACTATAAAAGAACATCTGGAAGTATCACTCTCCCTGATTTCAAGCTGTAAAACAGAGAAGTAGTAATAATAACAGCATGGTACTGGCATAGAAAAAGATCTATGGATCAATGGAAACAAATCAAAGACCCAGAAAAAACCCCACGAACCTATGATCACTTAATTTTTGTTAAAGAAGTCAAAATTGTACAATGGAAAAAGGAAAGCATTTTCAACAAATGGTGCTGGTCTAACTAGATGTCAACATTTAGAAAAATACAAATATTTATCAAATTACACAAAACTTAAATCCAGTGGATCAAAGACCTCAACATAAATCCAGACACACTAAATCCAGTAGCAGAGAAAGTGGGGAAAGCCTTGAACTCATTGGCACAGGTGACAACTTCCTGAACAGAATACGAAGAGCTCAGGTTCTAAAACCAATAATCAATTAATGGGATCTATTGAAACTGAAAATCTTCTGTAAGGCAAAGGACACTCTCATTAGAACAAAACCAAAATCTACAGATTGGAAAATATCTTCACAAACCCCACATCTGACAGAAGGCTAATACCTAAAATTTACAAAGAACTCAAGAAATAAAACATCAAGAACCCAAATAATCCCTTCAAAAAATGGGGTACAGAGTTAAACTGAGAATTCACAAAAGAGGAATCTCTAATGGCCCAGAGGCACTTGAAGAAATGTTCAACATACCTAGAGATCATGGAAATGCAACTGAAAACAATTGAGATCCCATATGACACTCATCAGAATGGTTATCTCAAGACGACTCTGAGATTCCATCTCATGCCTGTCAGAATGGCTAAGATCAAAAACTCAAATGACAGCTGACGAGGTTGTGCAGAAAGAAGAACACTCCTCCATTGCTGGTGGGAGTGCAAACTTGTACAACTACTATGGAAATCAGTCTGGTAATATCTTAGAAAACTTGGAATAGCCCTAACTCAAGACCCAGCCATACCACTTGTGAGTATCCACCCAAACGATTCCCCACCAAACCACAAGGACATTTCCTCATCTATGTTCATAGCAGCCTTATTTGTAATACCTAGAAACTGGAAAGAACCCAAATGTCCCTCAACCGAGGAATGGATAAAAAAAAATTGTTGTACATTTACACAATGGAATACTACTCAGCTATTAGAAACAAAGAAATCATGCAATTTGCTGCCAAATGGATGGAACTAGAAAAGCTCATCCTGAGTGAGCTAACCCAGACTCAGAAAGATGCACATGTCATTTACTCACTTATAATTGTATTTTAAACATATAGTGCTGGATAACTATCATAAAACCAATACACTAAAGGATCAGGAACATAGACTGTTACTTTTAAGGGGACAATTTGCCCTAGAAGTGCTACCATGTGCAAGAGTAAGCTCTTAGCCTGCATATGACTGTTGAGTTGAGAGGGGGTGATTTGTAGGGACATTCCACATCGGAGGAGTGGGAAGGGTAGGGGAGGGAGGAGAAGGTGGGAGGATGGAACTGGAAGGGTGGAATGAGGACACTGGTGGAGATGTAACTTGAAGCAATAATAAACAAACAAACACTCAAGTGATAGCCCATGCTAGCGAGGTTGTGGAGAAAGGGGAACACTCCACCATTTTTGGTGGGAGTGCAAACATGTACAACCATTTTGGAAGTTAGTCTGCCCATATCTTAGAAAACGGGCTAGTTCTACCTCAAGAGCCAGTCATGCCACTGTTGGGCATATATGCAAAAGATTTTCTGTCAGACCACAAGAACATTGGCTCAGCTAAGTTCATAGCAGCTTTATTTGTATTAGCTAGAAACTGGAAACAATGCAGATGCCATTCAACTGAAGAATGGATGACAACAATTTGTAGTACATTTACACAATGGAATACTACTCAACTACTATAAACAAGGAAATCATGCAATTTGCAGCCAAATGGATGGAACTAGAAAATCTCATTGTAAGTGAGCTAACCCAGACTCAGAAAAATACACAAGCATGTGTTCACTTACAACTGGATGTTAGCCATATAGTACAGTGTAGAAAAAAATAGCTAATTAAATTATGCACCCAGTATTTATATTATATTTAATTGGTTTGGTGGTGTTAATCCTTAACCCACCATTATAAATGAATACACACAGACACTGGGTGGATCTTAACAAGCCTAGGCCTGGGCTGTGTAATTCTAGCCCATCTAAGCTAGGTCATAATTCTATTACCCACATATAACCCCATATATACATATATCCCTTTGGATTATTATTCTCCACACTAAGCCGATGTTCTAGGCCATGTGGAAGGATCTTCTTTAATCTACCCCATGCCGTGTCTTCCTTGTTTATTCCTGGCTTCTTCTCCAGTGACCTCTTTCCAAGATGCTCTGTATCTCTCTAAAAAGCCCACGAACCTTAGTCCTGCCTACCTCTGTCTTTGCCCAATCTCCAGGCCTCAGCATTTATTTAACCAATCAGAGTCAATTAAGTAACAGACAGCAAACAGGACCAATTAACATTTAGAATGCTTAACATCACTCCATCAGTACAGGATAAAACTATTCTATAACCCACAGACCCAAAGGAATAGGAACCTAGCATAACTACCCTATAAGAAAATCCTCCCAGCAGCAGATCAAAACAGATGCTGAGACACAAAGTCAAACATTCAGTGGAGCTCTGGGAACCCTATATAAGAGGAGGAGGAGGAGGAATAGAGAGACCTGGAGCAGTCAAGATCAACTCATGAAGATCAACAGAACCACCAATTTATACCCCTAGAGGCTTACAGAGACTGAAATCCTAACCAGAAAAAGAAGAGAAAAGCTTAGACTAGACTTAGAACCCCCTTTACAATTATAAGTGATAGGCACTTATAATTTTTTAAAGTACATGAAAAATTGGAGCAAGTATTAAATAAAACTGCACAAGGTTTTCAACACTGTGTTTCAAACTAGTCTTT
Organism: Lophiomys imhausi; assembly: GCA_907164525.1. Taxonomy (NCBI): domain Eukaryota; kingdom Metazoa; phylum Chordata; class Mammalia; order Rodentia; family Muridae; genus Lophiomys; species Lophiomys imhausi. The sequence goes on along the minus strand of CAJQZJ010000727.1, from coordinate 3,370,367 downwards.
ATATGTGTTCTGAGCAAGGATAATGAAGAATACAGCAAACTAAAATGTTTGGGTTTTTTACCATAGTTCCAGTAACTTTACTGTACTTTTAATTTTGTTCGTGTGATGTTTTCTGGGTTTAATAATAACTATCTACCTGTATTCAATTGTACTTCGCTAAGCAACATTTAAGAATTATTCCCCATCACTTATAAGTGGAATAATATCCTAGGTTTTGATTTTTCCCCTTTTGCATTTTTACATTTACTAGAATTTTATTTTATCAATATATTTTTTTCTTTGCTCATTCTTTGAAAACTATATCACCATTTTGGATTTTATTTTGATATTTTAAACATTAATTATGTATATATAATATGTAACATATAATTGCATTTATAATTACATATTGTATTATATATATTTTATAATATATAATTATAGTTGTATCATATATATAATATACATATATAATTAATATTATCAAGCCTTGTCATGGTTTGTGGAGATCAAGGCAATATATAAAAGCCATTTATCTCTCTTTATCACATGGTTTCCAGATAATGAGCATAGTCATCAGACTTTGTGGCAAAGCCCCTATGAGCTGTGTGACCTTTCTGCTCTTTTCTTGCTTTTAAAAGAAGAATTTCCTGTATTATTGATTGAATGTCTTTGGACAAAGGAGACCTTAGTGATTCAATTCTGCTGAAGATTTCAAAACACACAAACATTTTGCAGTTTTCTGGATTCTTTACTCTACTATTCATATCCCCTTCAAAAGGAGAAGTCCTAGCTTATGTTCCTTCTCAACCTCCTATAAAGCCAGTCAATGAATTAATTACCTCCATTTTATTTTACCATAGTTTTATGTCTGAGTAAGCTATGAGGAGAAAGCCATCAAATAGAATTCCTCTATTGTCTTTGTTTCAATTCCTTGTCCTGATTCCTGCTTTGAGGAATCTGGATATTAGTATCTCCAGATTTCATTATATACTTTCTAATAATCTGTGGTTATATACTTTCTAATAATTCAGCAATGTAGGGCAACAGGTGGTTCCCATGTTGTCTCTGCAGAAGAAACACACATACTTTCTTGAAGATTGTAGGGTTATAATTTATAGGGAATTTGGAAGCATGTAATTTATAGGGAAGATGGAATCTTTGAGAAAAGATTCTTTTTTAAAAAATTTTATTTATTTATGCATTTATTCATTTAGTTAGTTAGTTATTATTTCACGTTACATCTCCATTGTAGTGCCCTCTTTCCATCCCTCCAAGTCCCAGATTTGTTACAATATTTTGATAAGGTTCAAGAAGCAATGAGGTATAATGGAAGGCAAAATTCAACATAGGATTAAACTAAAAATGAGATTAATAATAAAGTCATAGCACATGATATATTTTAGTTAATGTGATTAATATTGGTTTCTTTTTGAGGAATGCATTCTTTTTCTTAATATTTATTTATTACTTCAGTTTACATCTTCATCACAGTGCCTTCTATCCAACCCTTGCAGTCTCGCCCTCCCAACCTTTATACACTATCCCTTCCAACCCACTCCTCTGGAGTGGAGTGTCCCTACATAACAGTCCCCTGACCCATATCAGCAGTCATATGAGGGCCAAGAACCTCCTCATACACTGGGGGCCTACAAGGCAGCACCACTAGGGCAAAGTGTCTCATTAACAGGTAACAAGTCTGTATTCATGTTCCCTTTGGTACATTGGTTGTATTATAGTTATCCTGTACTATATGGCTAAAATCTGACTATAAGTGAATAGATGCCATGTGCTTCCTTCTGAGTCTGGGTTAGCTCACTCAGGATGAACTTCTCTAGTTCCACCCATTTGGCTGAAAATTGCATGATTGCGTTGTTTCTGATGGCTGAGTAGCATTCTATTGTGTAGATGTACCACAGTTTTTTTAATCCATTCCTCAGTTGAGGGACATCTGGGTTGTTTCCAGTTTCTAGCTATTGCAAATAAGGCTGCTATGAACATAGATGAGGAAACTTCCTTGTGATTCAGTGAGGAATCATTTGTATGTATACCCAGAAGTATTATAACTGGGTCTTGAGGCAGAGCTATTCCATGTTTTCTAAGATATCGCCAGACTGGCCTCCATAGTGGTTTCACAAGCCTGCACACCCACCAGCAATGGAGAAGGGTTCCCCTTTTCTCCACACCCTTGACAGCAGGTGCTGTCATATGAGCTTTTGATCTTAGCCATTCTGACAGGTGTGAGATGGATCTCAGAGTCATCTTGAGTTGCATTTCTCTGATGATTAAGAATGCTGAGCATTTCTTCAAGTGTCTCTCAGCCATTAGGAATTCCTTTGTGAATTCTCTGTTTAGCTCTGTTCCCCATTTTTTGATTGAATTATTTGGTTTCTTGGCATTTAATTTCTTGAGTTCTTTGTAGATTTTGGATACTAGCCCTCTGTCAGATGTAGGGTTGGTGAAGATTTTTTTTCCCAATCTGTAGGCTGCTGTCTTGTTTGGATGGCAGTGTCTTTTGCTTTACAAAAGCTTTTCTGTTTCATGAGGTCTCATTTACTGATTTTTGGTCTTAGGTCCTGAGCTGTTGGTGTTCTGTTCAGGAAGTTATTACCTGTGCCATTGAGTTCAAGGCTTCCCCCACTTTCTCTTCTATTAGATTTAGTGTGTCTGGTTTTATGTTAAGGTCTTCGATCCACTTGGATTTAAGTTTTGTGCAAAGTGATAAATTTGGGCTTATTTATCACCTGTGCCAATGAATTTGAGGGTTTTCCCTACTTTCTTTTCTAGTAGATTTAGTGTGACCAGCCTGATGTTAATGTCTTTGATCCACTTGGACTTAAGTTTTGTACAAGGTCATTAGTATGGGACTAATTTCATTCTTTTACATGTGGAAATCCAGTTGGACCAGCACCATTTGTTGAAGATGCTGTCCTTTTTCTATTGTGCAGTTTTGGTTTCTTCGTCAAAGATTAAGTTACCATAGGTGTGTGGGTTCTTTTCTGGGTCTTCAGTTCGATTCCATTGATCGACTGGTCTGTTTCTATACCAGTACCATGCTATTTTTATTACTATTGCTTTGTAGTAGAGCATGATATCTGGGATGGTGATACTTCCCGATGTTTTTTTTTTTTTTTTTTTATTGTACAGGATTGATTTAGCTATTCTGGGTTTTTTGTTGTTCCATATGAAATTGAGAATTGCTTTTTTGAGGTCTATAATGAATTGTGCTGGTATTTTGATAGAAATTTCATTGAATCTGTATATTGCTTTTGGTAGGATGACCATTTTTATGTTGATCCTACCTATCCATGAGCATGGGAGATCTTTCCATCTTCTGATGGCCTCATCAATTTCTTTCTTGAAGAACTTGAATTCTGGTTGTACAAGTCTTTCCATTGCTTGGTTAGAGTTACCTCCAGGTATTTTATATTGTTTGTGGTTATTGTGAAGGGTATTGTTTCCCTGATTTCTTTCTCAGCCCATTTATTTGTTGTATAAAGAAGGACATCTGATTTTTTTAAATTAATTTTGTATCTAGCCACCTTGTTGAAGGTGTTTATAAGCTGTAAGAGTTCTCTGGTGGAATTTTTGGGGTTGCTTATGTGTACTATCATATCGTCTGCAAATAGGGATAATTTGACTTCTTCGTTTCCAATTTGTATCCCCTTGATCTCCTTTAGTTGTCTTATTGCTCTAGCAAGAACTTCAAGTACTATATTGAAGATGTATGGTGAAAGTGGGCATCCTTGTCTTGTCCCTGAATTTAGAGGAAATGCTTCAAGTTTCTCTCCATTATCTTTGATGTTCGTTACTGGCTTGCTGTATATTGCCTTTATTATTCCCAGATATGGTCCTTGTATGCCCGTTCTCTCCAGAACTTTTAGCATGAAGGGGTGTTGGATTTTGTCAAAAGCTTTTTCAGCATCTAGCAAGATGATCATGTTTTTTTTTTTCTTTCTTTCAACTTGTTTATATGGTTTTTTTCTTTCAACTTGTTTATATGGTGAATTACATTGATGGATTTTCTTATATTGAACCATCCCTGCATTCCGGGATGAAACCTACTTAATCATGGTGTATGATACTTTTGATATGTTCTTGGATAAGGTTTGCCAGTATTTTATTAAGTATTTTTGCATCTATGTTCATGAAGGAGATTGGTCTGATGTTCTCTTTCTTTGTTGAGTCTTTGTGTGGCTTAGGAATCAGAATGACTGTGGCCTCATAGAATGAGTTTGGCAGTATTTCTTCTGATTCTATTTTGTGGAAGAGTTTGAAGAGTATTGGTATTAGCTCTTCTGTGAATGTCTGGTAGAATTCTGTGCTGAAACCATTTGGCCTAGGCTTTTTTTTGGCTGGGAGATTTTTAATGCCTTTTTCTTTTTCCTTAGGGTGTATTAGGGCTGTTTAACCTGTTAACCTGATCTTGATGTAACTTCGAAACATAGAATCTATCAAGCAAGTTGTCCATTTCACTTAGGTTTTCAAATTTGGTGGAGTATAGATTTTAAAGTAAGATCCTAAAGATTCTCTAGATTTCCTCAATGTCTGTTGTTATTTCTCCATTTTGGTTGATTTGAGTATTTTCCCTCTGCCTTTTAGTTAATTTGGCTAAGGGTTTGTCTATTTTGTTGATTTTCTCAAAGATGCAACTCTTGGTTTCATTGATTCTTTGTATTGTTCTTTTGTTTCTAAGTTGTTGATTTTGCCCTAAGTTTGATGATTTCCTGCCTAGTGCTCCTATTGGTTATGTTTGCTACTTTTTTTTTTTTTCAGTTCTTCCAGTTCAGTTGTTAGTTTACTAATATGAGCTGTCACAATTTTCTTTTTGAAGGCACTTAATGCTATGAACTTTCTTTGTAGCACTGCTTTCCTTGTATCCCTTGGTTTGGATATGTTGTGCCTTCATTTTCATTGGATTTTAAGAAGTCTTTGCTTTTCTCCTTTATTTCTTCCCTGATCCAGTTGTCATCCACTAAAAAGTTGTTCCCATGTGTAAGTAGGCTTTCTACTGTTTCTGTTGTTGAAGTCCAGCTTTATTCCATGGTGGTCTGAAAAGATACAATGGGTTGTTTCAATTTTCTTGTATCTGATGAGGCTTTCTTTGTGTCTGACTATATGGTTTACTTTGGAGAATGTTCTGTGCTAAGAAGAAGGTGTATTCTTTTGTATTTGTGTGAAATATTCTGGAGATATCTGATAAGTCCATTTGGTTCATGATCTCTGTTAGACTCATTATTTCTCTGTTTGGTTTCTGTCTTGATGACCTCTCCATTGTTGTGAATGGGGTGTTGAAGTCTCCCACTACTAATGTCTGGGGATCGATGTGTGATTTAAGCTTTAGTAGTGTTTCTTTTACAAATGTAGGTGCCTTTGTATTTGGGGCATAGATGTTAAATGTTGAGATGTCCTCTTGATGAATATTTTCTTTAACAAGTATGTCATGCCCTTCTCTATCCTTTTTGAATGACTTCAGTTGAAAGTCTATTTTGTTTGATATTAAGATGGCTACTCCAGCTTGCTCTTGGGTCCATTTGCTTGGAAAACCTTTTCCCAGACCTTTACTCTGAGGTAGCATCTATCTTTGTTAGTGAGATGCATTTCTTGTATGCAGCAAAATGATGGGTCTTGTTTTTGGATCCAATCTGTAAGCCTGTGTCTTTTTAGTGGGGTGTTGAGTCAATTGATATTGATGGATATTAATGACCAAAGCTTGTTATTTCCTGTTGTTTTGGTGTAGGTGGTGTTTCTGTGTTCTTTGAGTTTAGAGGCAGTGGAGTTTTTTTTTTTTTTTTTTTCCTCTGTTTTCTTGGATGTAGTTATCTTCTCTGGTTTGGAATTTTCCTTCTGGTATCTTCTGTAGGGATGGATTTGTGGGTAGATACTGTTTAAATTTGATTTTGTCATGGAATATCTTGTTTTCCCCATCTATGTTGGTAGAGAGTTTTGCTGGGTATAGTAGTCTGCCTGGGCACCTATGTTCTCTCAGGTCTTGTAGGACATCTGCCCAGGCCCTTCTGGCCTTTAAAGTTTCTGAGAAGTCAGGTGTAATTCTGATGGTTCTGCCATTATATGTTACTTGACCTTTTTCTCTTATAACTTTTAATATTCTTTCTTTGTTCTGTACATTTGGAGTTTCAATTATTATGGGGCAAGAGGAGTTTCTTTTCTGATCTAATCAGTTTGGTGTTCTGTATGCCTCTTGGAATTTTATTGGCATATCTTTCTTTAGGTTTGGGAAGTTTTCTTCTATGATTTTGTTGAAGATGTTTCCTGGACCTTGGAGTCGAGAGTCTTCTCTTTCCTCTATGCCTGCAATTCTTAGGTTCCATCTTTTCATTGAGTCCTTGATTTCTTGGATGTTATGATGAGAACTTTTTTTAGCTTTCTCATTTTCTTTTGTTGTACTGATTTCTTTCATTGAAACTTCCATGCCTGAGATCCTGTCTTCCATCTCTTGTATCTTATTTTGGATAGTCATGTCTGTAGTTCATGTTCTCTTCCCTTGATTCTCACCTTCAATTTTACTCTATCTGTATTTTCTTTGTTGCTTCTACTTCCAATTTCAAGGCTTGACATATTTTATTCATTTTATATGTTTCCTGCTACAATTTGCTTGTTGCCTTGTCTCTTTCCTGTTCAAGTTAAGCCTCTTTGGCTTGGAGATCTCTAATGGTATTCTCCATTGCTTTCACTTGTAAAATTGTGGAATCTTTGAATTCTTTTAGAGACTTAAATTCTTCTTGAAAGGACTCTAGTATTTCCAGAATATAGATTTGTCATCATTTTCATGGGTTTCAGCTGTGGTGGGGGGGGGGGTGGTCAGAGCTTGCTGTACAAGTGTAGCTGCATTTTGTTGAAGTCATATTTCCCTGACTTTTGTTCAATTTGTTTTTTAGCTGACCTTTAGTCATTTGGTTGTTCTTAGCTGTTTGTTCCTAGTGCCTTCTGGGCTTGGTGCCAAGAGGGACGCTTTGGTGTAGAAGTCGTATAGCTTGGTGATCTGTAGCTTTCCACAGGCTGGATGGAGCCTTGTGTGGAGATTGGTTTTCAGTGTATCTCCCAGTGCTCACCCCTTCCTGTTTTGTCACAACTGGAGACTCAGGTGAGGGGTTGTGGTGGGATGTGTTCCTGTAGGTTCCTGGGATCCAACTGATCTTCGTATAGATGAATTTACACGTTGGCAGGCCACAGACTATAGGCTGGGGTTGTAGCTCCCCTGCAGCTTACTTATCAGACCATGTTCATGGTCCTCCCAAGCTGCTCTCAGGGGGTTCTCAGGATCAATGTGCATTTAATAGACAGAAGCACTGTGAGCTGATACAGTCCACTCCCAGGCAATGAGGAGTGGCTCTGATTGTTTTACTGCTCCCGAGTCAGATCTCTCTGTGTTGCAGTCTGGGTACTCAGAAAGTAGCGGCTTTGCTGGTATGCACCTGGGTGTCCAGTCACAGATACTGTGGACTCTGGAGGTCCTAAGTTTTGAGGTTGAGTCCGGCAGCTAGAGTCCTGAAAAGATCTGACAGGGAGGGAATACAGTTTCCCGATGGGAGATGCTCACTCTTTTTATCTGGTGATTACGATTCTTCAGCATCTATATTTCAGGTACCGAGTTCTTTGTTGTCCCTGCTGGGTTGGCCCAGATGGGCTTGCGCCTGTCTAGATGATCCCCAGGGCACCTCTGTGCCTCTCAGGCCTAAGCACTAATCCTTTTAGCCTGAGTCAATCATCAGTTCACCCGAGCCAAGACCTCACTGCTCCAGGGGAGGAACTATATATGCTGAAGATCTGGTTTCTCACTGGAAGAGCCAGCACTACTAAAGGAATCCGATATTAACCCCACAACCTGCCCAGGGCTTGGATTCTTGTTGTGATCTGTGCTGTAAGAGTTTAGGTAAAAGTATGTTAGTAGGTTGAAGGCTGAAGTTAAGATGGTTATTGATATTAGTATGATTATTTCAGTAAGCAACTGCCCATTATTTTTTGTGCCTATACCTGTCTCGAAACTTCTTAATAAAAATATTGACTTCCATTTTCCTGAGTAGAGAAGGATAGTCATGAATCTATGGAGACATATTCTACAAGAATGTGGAAATTAGCCATTCATTTTAATCTCACATCTCCTGTAAGATACTTTACAAAGAATGGAAACTCTCTTGTCTACTTTCTAAATTCTGTTTCTGAAATGCTTTTTATTTTCATCCCATTAGAATAATAGTTGGGTTAAGCGCAGGAACCATAGTAGAACTGGGCTGCATTCCATTTTCTTCTGTAATTTTCCATGGAACATGTTTGCATTTATCTTTAGAATTTTGATTACTCAAGAAAGAAATGAGATAAATAGAAGGAATAATCTTGTATATCTTGAAACAATGAGTGTTCAATCATTGTCTTTCTGTCTTAATACACACACACATGTTTATTTATTCATTAATTTATATCCCAATCGTAGTCCCCTCCCTCCCTTCCTCAGAGTCTCACCCCACACCCTCTTCTCCCTATACCTCCTCCCCTTCTCAGAAAAGTGGAAGCTCCCTTACCATCCCACCCCAGTGTTCCAGTCACATTCAGGGCTGAGTACATATTCTTCCATTAAGGCCAGGCACAAGAGCCTTATTAGGGTGAGTGACTAAAAATCAGGCATCAGAGTCCATGTCAGAGATAGCCCTCACTCCACTTGCTAGGGAACCACATAACGACCAAGGCGCTGGTTGGTTATATATTTATAGGGAGCTGATTCTAGTTTATGTATGATCTTTGATTGGTGATTCAGACTCCGTAATGCCACCCATGGGAATAGGTTAATCGACTCTGCTGGCTTTCTTGTGGAGTTCTTGTCCTTTCCAGGTCCTTCTATCCTTCTCCCCTCTATTCCACAAGACACCTTGACCCCCTCCTAATGTTTGGAAGTGAGTCTCAGCATCTGTTTGAGTCCTCTGCCGCCTGGGGTTTCTCAGAGCAGTTATGTTATGCTCCTGTCTGTAAACATAACAGAGTACTGTTAATAGTGACAGGTGTTGGTTCTCTCCCTTGGGGTAGGTCTCAGGTTGGGCCATTCTTGGTTGGATATTCCCTCACTCTGTGCTCTATCTTTATCCCTGAACAGATTGTTTACAGGATACGTTTTGGGTTGAAGCATTGTGGGTGGTTTGGAGATCCCCTCCCTCCACTAGAAGTGCTACTTAGCTAGAAGGAAGTCTTTTCATTCTGCATATCCTCCTCTGCTAGCAGTCTCAGTTTCAGTAACCCCCAAATCTTCCAAGGGGCCTACCTTGTTGCCAGACTCCAAATTGTCTCAGAAATGACTCCTCTCCCCATTTCCCATCTCTCTCCCAGCCTTCTCACCACAACTGGATGCTCTTCCTACAAATGATCCACACCCTCCTTTCCCTCTCCCTCTCTCTTGCTCTCCTACCCAGTTCATTCTCTTCCTAAGCTTCATCTCTTTGTTCTATTTCCCCTTATGAGTTGGATTCAATCATGTTCCCTTGGGCACTTCCTAATTACATAGCTTCTTTGAGTCTGTGGATTATATGATGTTATCCTGTACTATATGGCTAATATCTGCTTATAAATGAGTACATACCACATGTGTCTTTCTAGATCTGGGTTACCTCACTCAGAATGATCTTTTCTAGTTTCATTCAGTTGACTATGAAATTCATGATTTCTTTGATTTCATTTGCTGAGTAGTATTCCATTGTGTAAATGTAGCATATATTCTTTATCCATTCTTCAGCTGAGGGATATCCTGGTTGTTTCCAGTTTCTGGCCATTATGAATAAACCTTCTTTGAATATAGTGTAGCAAATGTCCTTGCAGTTTGGTGGAGCATGTTTTGGGTATATGCCAATGAGTGGTAAAACTGGGCCTTGAGGAAGAACTATTCCAAATTTTCTGAGAAACCATCAGATTGATTTCCAAAGCAGTTATACAGGTTTGCACACCCACCAGTTATGGATGAGTATCCCCCTTTCTCCACATCCTCACCAACATGTGTTGTCATTTGACTTTTTTATCTTAGCCATTCTGAAGTGTATGAGATGGAATCTCAAAGTTGTTTTGAGTTGCATTTCCCTGATGGTTAAGGATGTTGAGCATTTCTTTAAGTGCTTCTCTATCATTTGAGATTCTTCTGTAGAAAATTCTGTTTAGATCTCCACCTTATTTTTTAATTGGATTACTTGCTTTGTGGAAGTCTAATTACTTGAGTTCCTTACATATTTTGTATATCAACCCTCTGTCAGACGTAGGGTTGGTCAAGATCATTTTTAATTCTGTAGGCTGCCATTTTGTCCTTTTAACCATGTCCTTGGCCTTACAGAAGCTTTTCAGTTTCATGAGGTTCCATTTATTAATTGTTGATCGTAGATTCTGAGCTTCTAGTATTCTGTTCAGGCAATTGTCTCTTGTGCCAATGAGTTCAAGGCTTTCCCTCCTTTCTATTCTAACAGATTTAGTGTATCCAGTTTTATGTTGAGATCTTTGATCCACTTAGATGTGAGTTTTGTGCACAGTGATAAACATAAATCTATTTGCATTTTCTAAATTCAGACTCCAGTTACACTAGCACCATTTATTGAAGATTGTTTCCTTTTTTTAATTGTATGGTTTTGTCTTCTTTGTCAAAAATCAAGTGTCCATAGGTGTGTGGGTTTTTTGAGAGTTTTTGATATGATTCCATTGATCAACCATTTTGTTTTAACCCAGTAACATAACATGCAGTTTTTGTTACTATTGCTCTGTAGTGCAACTTGAGGTCAGAGATGGTGATGTCTCTAGGAGCTCTTTTAGTGTACAGGATTGTTTTAGCTATTCTGTTTTTTTTTTTTCCAAGATGAAGTTGAGAATTATTCTTTCAAGGTCTATAAAGAATTGTGTTGATATTTTTATGGGAATTGCATTGATCTGTAAATTGCTTTGGTAAGATGGCCATTTTTATTATAATAATCCTGCTGAACCAAGCACATGGGAGACATCTCACACTTCTGATATATTCTTCAATTTCTTTCTTTAGATACTTGAATTTCTTGTCATATAGGTCTTTCTTTTGCTTGGTTAGAGTTACACCAAGATTTTTTATATTAGGTGTGGCTATTATGAAGTGTGTTTCTTCCCTAATTTCTTTCTCAGCCCATTTATAGCTTGTGAAAATGAGGGCTATTGATTTGTTGAGTTAATTTTGTAGCCAGCCACCTTGCTGAAGGTGTTTATTATCTATAGGAGTTCTCTGGCATAATTTTGAGAGTCACTTATATATACACTATCATTTCATCTGTGAATAGGGATAATTTGACTTCTTCCTTTCCTATTTGTATTTCCTTTATCTCCTTTCATTGTCTTATTGCTCTAGCTAAGACTTCAAGTACTATGTTGAATAGATATGGAGAGAATTGTCAACCTTGTCTTGTTCCTGATTTTAGTGAAATTCCTTTAAGTTTCCCTCCATTCTCACATTCCTTCACTGACTCTGCCCTTCCTACTAGGCTTTTTAGACACACTTCTAGGTTATGTTCTATCTATCCATGCTAAAGCTAATCTCATCATGGCCAATGCTAACCCCCATTTCATGCTTATAACATGTTATGTAAGACAAAGTTTGAGATATTATTATGTGTACTTGTTTTAGAAGGCTACAGTAATTCTAGACCATCTAGTCAACAAAATACTTTTAAATATGTTGAAATCCAGTGTTTAAGTATATTTTTTAAAAATCTATGTTGATTTATTCATATAATATTCATATAAAATCTACCTTTTAAAGTACTATTAATCATATCTTTGGAGATCACAAAGTGAATGCAGATGATATACTTGAATGTTATTTTACAGTCAGAGGGCTAATTAACTCACTGTTATTCATTTTACTTTGAAGGCTGTGATACTATCCCCAGAGTGAAGCTCTCACTGATCTGGGCAAAAACTTCACACTAGCCCTACATGAATCAGTGGATCTTCAGAAACCAGCATGACCATTGTTATAACTTCATTAATTTTGGTCTAAATTTGTTCATTTCAATATATTCATATGATGCACAATGCTATTTTTGTCATCAGTGGGCCACATACATGACATAATTTCCTAAATATCACTATAAAACAGCAAACCTCTCAGAATCTGCTTTAGGTAACAACTGCTAGAGTGTCAGAGTGGTTTGGATTATTCAGTGTCTTGCAATGATACTTATGTAAACAAATACAATACACCATGGATCACATAGAACTATAGCACTTCAGATGGACTATCTGCATATTTTGCCTTCTCCTCATCTCCTCCAAATCCAGTCTCCCAACTAACCGCAGGTTCTGGAGCATACTACATGCTGCAGCCTTGTTTTTTTTTTTTTCCATAGTGTCCAGATTTTCACAGCGATAGTCTTCAAACTACTTTCCTCCCACTGAGTACTTCATCTCAGCCCTCACCTCCATCAGGAATACCCTGGGAAAGCATCAGCCAACAAGCCGGTAAAGCAAGTAGACCAGGCAACAGGTGAAGCAGGTTTCAGATCTTCATTCTCTCTCTTCTCCTCCAAATTCAATCCTGCAGTCTCATCACCGGTTCTGCAGCAGACACCTTTTAATGTCTGTTCTCACTCTTTGTTCTAATTACCATGAGTAGCATGTCCTTGTGAAACATGCTGATTTCCTCTCTCCTGTGGACTTCCTCACACACCACTTCTAGCCCATCCCCAAACCTATGAGTCAGTTCTTAATACATGGAAACACATTCAACCTGAAAAATACTGGCTACAAGTTGCAGGATAGCAGAAGATTTCCCTGCCATGCAATACACAGTCACCATACTACCCTAAGAACCAGAGAGGGCAGCATATACCAAGGAACAAAACATTAACCTAACAGAGAAAAGACCAGATACCAGGACTTAGAATTATAGTTTTCCCAAATGTAAATGCCTAGAAACAGTAGTTTCAAAAGCATAAATATCTTGGGATAACTCTAACCAAGCAAAGGAAAGACTTGTATGTTAAAGCATTAAGACATTGGATAAAAAATTGAAGAAGATACTAGAAGATGAAAAGTACCCTAGAGGCTCATGGATTGGTAAGATTAATAAAGTAGAAATGGCTATCCTACGCGAAGCAATCTACAGATCCAATGCAGTGCCATTCCTACTCTGCTCCAACACCCCTGATGGTGTGATGCCCTTAGTCAGACCAGTAGCCTGAGAGGGAAGGCCATCCCAGAACAGCCAGGGTTTATGGAAAGTGCAGGTGGGTAGAGAAGCACTGTGAGAACCAATTCTCTGGAGAGACAGGATTTGTTGAGTAACTCAATTAATAGTGGGGAACAAAGTTATGTAAACCTTCAGAGAGTAGGTAGATGCTTTCAGAATGAGTGTAGGGTGAGTATACATCACTGGACAGGACTAGAGTACTGAGAAAAGCTTATTTGCATGAGGAGGAATTCCAGGTGCTTGCTGGCCATGACCTTATCAGGAGGGATGAAGTTTAACCTGGCTGTGATCTCTTCTGGTGTGGGCAAAAGTGGAAAACACAGGGACATGCAGGCCTGGGGCAGGGAGGGAGTGGTCCTCACTCTGACTGCTCTCATTCCGGGGTTTGGATACAACTCGATCCCACCCCTGCTTTGGAAAACTTCTCCTTGTTCCATGATACCCTGGCCGCACAACACACTACTCGTCAAAATCCCAATACATTCCCCCCACCACCACCCCCTGCAGATTTTGAAAGGACAACTTTCAACTTCAAATAGAAAAAAGGAAACTCAGGAGAACTTTTTAAAAATCCTGAATAATGAAAGACTCGATAGAGATTTCACTATCCCTGTTGTTAAATTGTACTAAAGAGTTATAGCTATGAAAACAGCATATTATTGGCACAAAAACAAACACATTGACCAACAGAATCAAATTGAAGACCAAGGCATAAATCCCCACACCCACGGGAAGACCAATTTTTTATAAAGAAGAAGGAAATACACATTTGAAAAAAGATAGCACTTTAAACATGATGCTGGTCAAACTAGATGCCTGCATGTAGAAAAATCCAAATAGATCCATATTTATCACCCTGTACAAAACTTAATTCCAAATGTTTCAAAGACCTTAACACAAAACCAGATGCCCTGAACATGATAAAGAAAAGGAGAAAATAGCCTTGAGCCCATTGGCTCAGGAATAGACTTTCTCAATTGTACATTATTACCACAGGCACTAACATAAAAAAATTAACAAATGGGACCTCATGAAACAGAACAATCTTTCTGTTCCAAAGGGCACCATCATTCAGAAAAAGCAACAGGCTTAAAATTAGGAAAATATTTTTACCATCTACCCATCTTATAAAGAACTTATATCCAATATTTATAATGAACCCATAAAATAAGATAGCAAGAAAACAAACAACCCAATTAAAAAGTGATATAAAGATCTAAACAGTGACTTCTCAAAGAGAAAACTCTAATGTCTGAGAAAAACTTAAATGAAAACTTGAACATCCTTAGCCATTGGAAATACAAATCAAAACTACTTTGAGATTTCATCATATACACATCAGAATAGCCGAGATGAATACAGCAAATGACAGCTCATGTTAGTGAAGATGTGGAGGAAAGGGAACTCTTATCCACTGATGGGTGGTGGTGCGAGTTTGTACAGATGCTACAGAGATCATTGTGGTAGTTCCTCAAGATGTTGGGAATCAATTCACTTCAAGATTCAGCTGTGCCACTCTCGTGCATGTACCCAAAGATGCGACTACAGTGGCATCTTCTAAGCCATTGTCATTAGTGTTCTATTCGAAATAGCCAGAAATTGGAAACATCTTAAATGTCTTTCAACAAATAAATCGGTAAACAATATGTGTTACATTTGCAAACAGACTATTGCACAGCAACTAAAAATAAGTGAAATTATAAAACTTGCAAGTAAATGGATGTAACTAGGAAAAAATCATCCTTAGTGAGGTAATCCAGATCCTTCAAGACAAATATGGTATGTATTCATTTATATGTGGAATTAACTGCTAATTCAATGATAAGCAAGCTACAATCCATAGAACCACAGAAGCTAGGTATAGATTATGGAATTGAAGGGTATGTGAATAGATCTCCATGGAAAAGGAAATAGAATAGATATATGTGGATCACCATGTGAAGGGGGCTGTAACGTTAGGATCGAGCAGGGACAGAAGATGGGGATGAATGAGTGTGTAATGGGAAGAAGCAGATTAAATTGTGGCCATTTTGATGGGTAGTATGAAATTCTAATGCATTAGAAGCTTCCTAAAACATAAATATATATGAAAGCAATGTAAATCAAATAGGAAATGAGAGCGACAGAGCCCCAACTGGGGATCTTTTGTCACTAAATAAAGCTTCCAGTGAGATTTTTCTCACTGGAAATAAATAAAAATTCCTGTAATAGAAATGGGTCCCTTAGGATGCCTCAAACAACACAGACTGTTGCCAAGATTATAAGTTGTTCTCCACAAACTGATCACAAGGGCCTGTCCATGAAGACCACAACTGCCTAAGTAATTGAACATGGATAAGTACAGCTGCTGCTTACGTGGAACCTTTACCACTTTTGGCTAGTGTTCTTATATCAGAAGGTAGTCTTCTCACTATCAAGGGAGATACAAACTACAACCTAGCTGCAAACCCATCAATCTAGAATCAAGTCCTGCTTGCAATACATTCTATTGCAATGCTAGCACAAAATTTGTTGGAGTAATCAACCAATATCCAATTTTACTTAATGCCAATATCTAATTTTACTTAATGCCTACTCCATGAGACTGAACCCTTACAAGCCACTCTTTGGGTGACCAAGAACCTGAGACTAGTTAGATCAAGGACCTATGGTAAAACCAAAATCTAATGTTTTACTAAAAAAAAGTCACAGTAAAATGACTCTTAATGACATTGTGCTGTACTCATAGATCAGTGTTTCATCAGATATCATCAGAGAAGCTTCCTCCTTTAGCAGTTAGAGAATACACAGCTGCACAACCAGACAATATGTAGAAAATGGAGACCTTGGAACAGTCAGCCCTAAATGAATGTCTCCATCAAGTTCTTCCCCTCAGGGATAAGGAAATCTGAGAAAGAGGAGACAAAAATAGTCTAAGAACCAGAGGGACAGAGGAAATCAAGGAAATGACGCCCCTTAAACACAAGACTGACATACATGTGAACTTATAGAGACTAAGGCAGCTTGTTCAGGCCTGCATGGGTCTGCACCTGACAGGCTAATTGAGCTGAAAGTTGAACAGGACACATGATCCCATCCCTAACCCAGAAAGTATACTCAATTAATAATGTCTTGCAAAAGAAAATCTAATTATTTCCAAGGGACTATCACTGGAGAAACAAACTACTCTTAAAAGTTGACTGTATGTCTAGCAGTAAATGGCCACAAACAAACAAACAAACAAAAAAATCATTCACATCTGTCAGGGCTCCTTGTCTCATAATGTCATGTTAGGACTTTTTCCTTTGCTTTTCTGTTTTATTTACTTGCCAGGTTCTTTTCATATCTATTATGTGTGTGTGTGTTATGTATATATGTATGTATGTATGTATGTATGTATGCATGTATGTATGTATGTATGTATGTGTGTGTGTTTTAATGGAATTCCTGAGTATAGGAACAACCAAGTGTCTGCGGCTATATCTGTTCCTTGTGCCTTTCCTTTGGTTCTTTTTCTCCTGTTTGTTTGCTTTGCTCTATTCCAAAGATTGGTTTTTGTTTTGCTTTATTTTATTTTATTATCCCTAAGATGTGTTTGTGTGTTTTCTAATGACAAAAAAATGGATGGATCTGCATAGGAGAGGAAGTGTGGAGGAGTAAAGGAAGACAACTGTAATCAAGATATATTGAATGAAAAAAATCTGTATTTCAAGAAAAGAAAAATGTCAGAATGGCTAAGATCAAAAACTCAAATGATAGCACATGCTGGTGAAGTTGTGGAGAAAGAGGAACACCCTTCCATTGCTGGTGGGAGTGCAAACTTGTACAACCACTATGGAAATCAGTCTGGCAATATCTTAGTAAACTTGGAATGGCTCTACCTCAAGACCCAGCCATATCACTTCTTGGTATCCACTCAAATGATTCCTCACCAAACCACAAAGACATATCCTCATCTATGTTCATAACAGCCTTATTTGCAATTGCTAGAAACTGGAAACAACCCAAATGTCCCTCAACTGAAGAATGGATTTTTTAAAAATGTGGTACATTTACACAGTGAACTACTACTCAGCTGTCAGAAACAAGGAAATCATGCAATTCTCAGACAAATGGATGGAACTAGAGAAGCTCATCCTGAGTGAGCTCACAGATTCAGAAAGATGCACATGGCATCTACTCACTTATAATCATATTTTAGCCATATCATACAGGATAACTATACTACAACCAATGCACCAAAGGGAACAGGAACATAGACTTTGTTACCTATTAAGGAGACAATTTGCCCTAGGAGTGCCACCATGCTGCCCCCAAGTTTAAGAGGAAACTCTTAACCCCCAAATGACTGTTGAGTTGAGAGGGGTTGATATGTAGGGGCACTCTACATTGGAAGAGTGGGAAGGGTGGAGAGGAAAGAGAGGGTGGGAGGGTGGAACCGGGAGGGGTGGAATGAGGACACTGTGATGGAGATGTAATTTGAAGCAATAAAAAAAAATGTATAACACTTAGAGTTATAGGTGCTATTTCTTGACATCATCATCAAAATGACCATTCATAGTTTGTGTATTTAGTAATCTAACTTTTCTATCTCTATTTTACCATAAACTCCTAATACTATCAAAAGTTACTGTAAGGAATTGTGCTATAGTTCAGTAGTTCAAAACTTGCTTTGCAAGCTTGGGTTCTTAGGTTTAGTCTCTAACACAAGTACAATATAAAATTAATTTTAAAAACTTGTAAGATGTTATGCTGTTTTATGCCAGCTATGTCCTTATTCATTTCACTTTTATTATGTTGCTTGATTTCATCATGAAACCTTATCTAGTAGTTGATCAATAATAATATCTAGGTTCCTGTAAGTAGATTCTGTGATAATAACATCCCTACTATGTAGATTAAAGATTTATTTGTCAAAATGTAGATTCATTGTAAAAAAATCTATTTCTGTATTATATACATGGAAATTTAGTTTATTTTATATGATTTTGAATCGAAGGGTTTTGCCAGTATTGTCATGAGTTTAAATGTCATATAAATGCAAAAGATTTCTTATTTGCATTTCAGCTACATAGATGTGTATTTTATGGTTTGTTTTCTCAGATGTATCCACCAGAAACTTGTTGAAATTATTATTTTACCTGTACAGATGGCCAAACCACATAAACATTAGAAAATATCAGTGTCTGCTATTTTTATACTTCCTGATATCTAGATGGTATGTTACACCATGGAATCATTGATTAATGTGGCTATTTACACATTTTAGTTACAAGTATTTCTAGGAGAATATCAAGATATGAATTTTATTACATTGGAAAATTACAAAGAGAAAAGTACTTGTGATTCTTAGGTTGCCAGTTACTAATCTCCTGAGCAAAGTCAGTGGGCTTTCTCTGCTTTAATGCTCATGAGACTGAAATAAGAGTCCTGCTTTGTTGTAGGATTTGCCTCTTTACTGATGTTACTTGAACATCTGCAGGCATTTTTACTTTCAGTAAGCAAAGGAGCACAGGGAGGATAATAACAGGAAAAAGGGAATAAATAACAGCAGGAAATTTTACCTTAATATGCTATTTTACTACCACTTGGATATAAATTTACACACACAGAGTCAAGCCTTGAAATTTTAATACCCTCTGTTCATATTCAAAATCATCAGCTTTGAATTTTCCATTTCCATTCCTGGGAGCTGTTGTGAAGGTTAAAGTGCTGACATTGATGGGAAATAGAGTTGAATGTTTGTTAATGCTAGATTAAAAAAAAAAAAGAAAAAAAAAAGCTTGCTGATGCCATAGTAACAAGTAAGTGTTAAGCAAACGCCAAAAAACTCAGTTCTCATTTGCATTCCTATATAGATCCTGGAAAAATCTGGAGCCTTTTGACAAGTCAGCAAGGAGAAAAACAAATAGTATTAAAATTTCTAGCACTGGTAATGCCATTTTAGATATGCATTGCACTAATAAGTCTATCATTTAACATTGTAAATAATAGGCATAATCTAACACACACACACACACACACACACACACACACACACACACACACAC
The DNA here is from genome assembly GCA_907164525.1 of Lophiomys imhausi. NCBI lineage: Eukaryota > Metazoa > Chordata > Mammalia > Rodentia > Muridae > Lophiomys > Lophiomys imhausi. Next base: position 3,351,164 of record CAJQZJ010000727.1, on the reverse strand, counting down.
A
>CAJQZJ010000727.1:3310873-3351153 GCA_907164525.1 Lophiomys imhausi | reverse complement strand
ACACACACACACACACACACACACACACACACACACACACACACACATTCATTCACCAGGTAGTTGTGGAGATCTGCTGACTGTCTTAAAGACAGGGGTACAGGATAGATGACACATTTGTCAACTTTATCCTTGCTAATTTGCCCTTCATAATACTGATGGCTTACTGAGACAAAGCACATGCTTCCTACATGAAATAATGCTCATTAGAACTCTTTGATCTTTTAATTTTTCAATTGGAACATATTTGAAAAAGAAGAGGAACTATAATGGAATATACTGATTACACTAACGACAGACCTTGGGTTGAGTCCTAATCTTTTCCACTGGGTCATTCTTTATAAAAGCTGAGAGCCAGTTAAAATTATCCATCAATCCACTCTTAGTAGTAGAGTTTTTTTTTTTCCTTTATTTTTTATTTCTTCAAGTTACATCTCAATAGCAGTCCCCTCCCTATTCCCCCTCCAGTCCCACCCTCCCCCATCCTCTTCCCTTTTTTTTTTCCTTTTAAGATATGCACAAAGACCTGATATGCTGTTAATAAATGAGAATGATGGTGATGATAACGGCTACTTGATTTTTTTTTCTTCCTGCCATTCTTAAGTGCCATGATGCAATAGATGAAAGGTGCTGTTAAAGCTTTTCCTCAGAGAAATGAAGCCATCTTTCTGGGTAAATACTTTTACCTATAGTTCACAAAGAGTGCAAATCATCCTCACTTACACTCTATTGTCATTGCCTCTATTCCTCATTACTACTTGGAGGAATGGTTAAGGAGCCTCTCCTTAGGTACACATCCATCACAAAGCACAGGCAGCATGAAAAACTTTGTTAGAGCATATGTTTCCCACAAGGATATTTGTTTAAGTATATGGCATACAAATGTTTGGATAAAACAAGCAGAATATTGATGTTTATGTCTGCATCTTATCTCATCACAAAGATTTTTAGAATAAATTTTGCTGACAGGAAATCAAGTATATTACAATAATCTATAGTGGTATCTTACTAGAAACAAGTATTTCACTCAGCGAATCTAATTTTCTTAACTTTTAATTCATATCATCACCCTGATTACTTTTATGTAAATATAAGCTCACACACCTTTTCTACTTGTTTGGTTTCTGTTGTTTTTAGAAACCAACCAAAAGCAACCTGAAGGTGTGAAAGTTTTATTTGGCTATTTGGTTACATTTTATCATTCAGAGAAGCCAAGGAACTGAAGGAGCATTATTAGTTTGGTTCATCTGGCTTGATCTGCTATATGTGTGTGTGTGTTTGTGTAATTTAGGTCCTATCCGTCTTGGTATGGTATTGCCCATCATTGGATGGGCTCTCCTACACCACTTAGCAATTAAGAAATACTCTACAGACATGCCAATCTGGTGGAGACAGTTCTTCAACTGAGGCTCCATATTTGCAGCTGACTCTAAATTCTGTCAAGTTGAAAAGCGAAGAAGCAAATGTCAGAAATTTTATCCTCATTGAGGCATATTGATTTGTGACAATATATTACAGCTATGAATAAGACAAGCAAATTTTTGGTGTGTCATTTCAAATGTAAATGGCATCTTGTGTATTTATCTTTAATTGAGATTATTATCTCATGCATTTATCTTTAATCTAGATTATTATAAATTTTGTAACAGTTAGAAAGATAGTTTTCAAATGATGATGTAAATCCACTGGCTTCACTCATTATTATTATTTGGTATAAATGGAGTAAAAAATATTTATTTATTGTATAATTTAATGTTCTTGTACATTTCCTCTCATACATTCATGGAATTCTCCCATTTCTTGAATTTATTTTTTATTTGTCATTATTTTTTAAAAAAATTTCTTTCTTGTTTATTTGCTTTGTTTTGTTTATGTATCTTTCTTTTCCAGGTGGTCTATAAAATCCTGGATGGTAACAATTGAGTTATCCTCCCACTTCAATTCCTTTAGTATTAGGATTAGTGGTGGGATCATCTACAATTAGCACTTTGTATTTTTTTTTAAAGAAAGTCATGTGACTAGATGTTATATGTTCAGTTTTCCAGTGAATCCCTTATTCAGCTTCTATACCATATATTCTTTAATAATGATTATGATGTGTGTGCATGTTGTGCACGCGCGCGCGCGCACGTGTGTGTGTGTGTGTGTGTGTGCGTGTGTGTGTGTGTGTGTGTGTGTGTGTGTATGTATGTAGTATTATACAGACCAAACCAGTTATATTTAGGGAGTATTTATGTAGATACTTATACACATATGCATACATTAATGATTAATGAGAAAAGAAACCATGAGTTTGACAGACAGCAAGAACGACGAATGAAAGTGTTTGGAGGCTTGAAAGAGAAGGAAGAAATGCTGAAATTATTTTATAATATCAAAAAAAAGGCTGTTATAAAATAGGTTTTTCTTCTCTCACTATATAATACTGGGTAAATCATAAAAGTAACTTCACTCAGTAAAAAATAGTAAATTTTATTCTGCATGCCTTATTAGAATCAGAGGTAGTACATGGTAATAAAATGCAATCAAATTTGTGGCTGTTCATATTTCCCCAGAATACTGATAGACCAAGCCACTGTATTGCAGAAGCACAGTTGCATATGAATCTATGCACAATCCAAATAACTTTGAAGAGTTTCTTCAATAACTATCTTCTGTCAACTTTCAAATTACTAAGTGAACAAATCTTCAATCTATTCTAATACTAAGTCCTCAATTTCAAAATGACAAACTAGATACAATGGAATGGAAAAAAAATCTCTTAAGTTCAGCACATTCTGCCTAAAGTCTCTCATCCATAATTGTTGTTAGGTTATGGTGATGTGAATCATAAAATTTTCAGTTGGTTCAAATTGAATCTTAATGTTGCAAAATAGAAGATTGGTTGCTCAAAAATTAAAAAATAAAGAACTTAGAGGGACACACATAAACATTCAGATATGTAGACACATGAACAAGAAACAAACATGAGTCAGTTAATTAAGATCAAATGGCAGGTGAAATATTTAGAAATGACTTCTCAGCTAATATTAAAACAGAATATCAGACAGTATATTATAAATATCAAACCAAAATATAGCTATAGAATACTTTCTTAAGGTTTCAGAAATTCATGTTAGCCCCTCAAAAACACAAAGACACAAAAAATGAGTAATGCCTCTGAGCCTTCTAGGTGGTCCAGATAGAGGAAAGCATAGTCTTTCTAGATTTTAATATGACTTTCCTAATGAAATATGTCACTTTATGTATCATAAAAACCCACAAAATTAAAATAATTATACCAAAGCATAGTCAGATCAGAATTAAAAGTGATTTAAGTATATATTATAAATAATACTTTCAACACTCCATGTGAAATACAGCAATCAGCAAAGTGCCGTAGTTGTTTATGAACCTTGGCTATTTGGAGATAGAAGGATTACTCAGAGAAATCTAAGACCTTAGTCTGTACCTAAACAGCTGTGGAAAATTATTCCCCGGAAATAGGATGGGATTCTATCCAGCAATCAGACATAGCACGTGCTCAGTTGAATTTATGAAGTCTGTGGAAGAGTAACTCTTGTGTTTTTCCACTCTTTTCTCCACAATTACACTAAGGTATAATAAAAATTGTCCCATATCTACACAGCCAGCACACATTTGATGTGGGGAAAACATTCAAATCTCTTTCAATGTAATAGATCCTCAGAATGCAAGGAGATATGTTCTACTACTTGTATGTAGAAAGTCCAACAAGAGGAGATCTTCCTACGCCTAAACTTTACATGAGATCCTACATGAGAACTCTAAGTCTTGATCTACTGTGATCCTGTAGTGCCCAAAAGTTCTTCTATAACCACAAGTATGCAAACTATTATACAAAGAGAGACATTAAATTTTGACAAATCATAACATAACTTCTTATAAGACAATTCTTTGGTACGCATTTAATTTTATTATTTATTAAAATGAAGGTGAATTTGCATACTAATGAGTTGCATCTGCTTGTCTACATTTGTGTAAGGAATTAAATCTTCAATGGATGTTTATTGTTTTGTTTTTTTTTTTTTTTTACCAAAAAATGAAGAACATTACCAGGATTTTGTTGCTGTTTGGATTTGATAGATATTTTGATTTTATAAACATCAATGCTGAGAATGCCAATTCACATAAATATATTAGAAATGTATACATATAGATATAGATGATATGAATATAGATAATGGTATGTATATATTATATATAGCTATTTAAGAAACTATTGCCAATTCTCTCTAATTATCAATCAAGCTTCATTTAATATTTTTTATGAAAATCTTCAGCTACTCCAATGAAATTTTTATATTAAACTTTCTACTAAATTTAATTTAAAGATAAACTATTTTTATTTGGAGACTTATATCCTGAGGAAAGACAATAGGATAATATTAAAGTCTTTGATTTTTGTAATTAAACCAATATGTTTCTATAAGGGTAGAAAACTCTCTATATACTGTTGAAAATAAAACACTATAATTCATGGGGTATAATACTGTAAATTTTGAGAATTGAACAGAGCTGTTTTAGGAAGCATTCTTGATTTTTACTGATGTACACTATGACAAAATATGAGTGTACTTACGTATTATTTACCAAGGCTTCCGTGAAATCATGTGATTCTGTATGCATGAATCCTGCATAAGGCACCTCAGGTTCATTTTGTGTTTTATGTTCAATTAGTATTTAGCCATTTTCTGTTAGATCTCTCTCTCTCTCTCTCCCTTTCCAGTTTCCAAATGCTTTGCAAGCCTTTCTTCAGTTATACAACCCTGTAGAACACATTAACCCAGTGTTTAGGAAGTTAAGTCCTGGAATATAAGTCAATATTGTGTAATGGGAAAAAGCTGGAATTTGGACTGAAAAGGAAGTGTTGTCGCTTGGACTTTGATGACTTCAAATGCACACCATCTGGACACATATATCTCACATTCATGTACTATGGTGTTGAAAAGACTCAAGAACACAGTGTGGCTAAGTGATGATGATTGGGAACTGGAACAAATAGGAAGTATCGCTCTTGCCTTTCTTTCCTCTGTGACACTTGTAAGAAATCTCAGGACAGAATAAGAGGCCACACATAATTATTAGTCTCCAAATGTTCCCAGAGTCATACAACATTAAGTACCATGTGCATACAATAAGCTTTTAGTTGCTACACATGATCAGATTCAGAGTTACCTCCCTAAGGCCTCAGCTTTCTCAGCTCAATTTGTTGCTCCAATCTGCTCAGGTTTTTGAGATACAAATGTCATGAGAGAAAACAATATGCTTGCTTTATGCTAATAATTTTGGGATGACGAGCCATATAGTAATGCTTAATTAATCCAAATATGCAGCACATTAAAATCTGTGAAAACATGCTTTTTAAACTTAGGATGCTGTATGTCTTGGTCTCAAGGGATATTTTGTGAGCTTTTTGATATTGTTAAACCAAAACCTCTCAGTGATATTAAATTATTAGGATAATGAGAATTATTGTAAATAAAATGACTGGACAGCTAACAAAATATAGCAAAACTTTTAGTGTACTAAACCATCATTGCACTTGTGAAGATTAAAAATATTTTCGTCAGATAATCTTTACATTTCGTATAAGAGAAATCATTTATGTGTATTATACAATAATTTTTACTTAAAATCTACATATTGCCAGACATGGCTCAGTGGGTAAGAGTACATGCCTTGGGAATTTAATAACCTGAATTTGGTTCCTGGAGTCCTGGCTATGTATAGACACAGTCGTGTGATCTATAACTGCAGCATTCCTGCATGAGAAGGGAGGCAAACACAGGAGAACCAACCAGAAGACCTCAAATGCCCTGCAGCAGCAGAATGAAGTAAACTCTGCCTTAGAATAAAATTGGAAGAACATTAAGTTGTTTTCTGACCTCTACACATGTGCTACACTCAAACCTTCTAAATTAAATAAATGAATAAATAAATAAATGTTAAAACTTTTAAATATATTTTAAAATGTTTAGTTTAAATTTTATTACAAATGTTGCAATATTTTTTAAATCACATAAGATAAAATTATTTGTTAAGTTCCCTTTAGTATAACATTGTTATAGCAAGATGACTTAAAAAACAGAAGAAATTTCTAAAACTGATGAGTTTTACATACAGAAAAAGTCATCAAAATGACACAGAAAGAGCCTTTAAAAAGGAGTATCTGGGAAGAGATGGGGGAAGGGAAATATGCTAGACTTATATTGGTAGTATAGAAAAAAAAAAACATTCAAATCTATTCTCCCAAATGTTTCCAGTTGTTAGATGTAATATCTTAAAACTTTGATCATGGCGTGCTATGTTACATATGTTACATAATGCTTTCTGTGTTCCCAGGTAATAAGGTCAATATTTTTCTTTTCTTTTACTTTTGTGAGTTTGTAAGTATTTGTGTAAGCAAGAGTATATGTCTTTGTATGTGTCTGTGTGTTTGTGTTCGTATATCTAGTGGTCTGTGTGTACATATTTATGAATGTATATGGAGGCCTCAGGAAATCTGCAGGTATTATCCTCAAGAATGTCTTTCCTTCAGGATCTCTTGTTTCTTGAAGATTATCAAATACTGTCTGTTGTCTGTATTGTGAGTACAACAGAGTCTTACTTTACTTGCACCAGGATTATAAATTGCCACTTGATTTTTCTGCTTCTCCCACTCTGGATAGTCAGCCCATTGCCCACTAGACTGTGTTGAAGAGGGGGAAGCTTAGCCCCTGAGTGCAAGCGCAATGCAGGGTCTTGTTGAGCAGTGAGTGCATAGGCAGAGAACACACACACACCCCTGGAGACAGCTTCAGAGAACTTGTTTAGTTTATTGGGTTGTGAGTGATGAGGTCTTTATGCCCCTGGGGTGATGGAAGGATCTTTGTGCCCAGATGTGTGTGGCCATGTACAATTGGCCTAAACAGGGTCATTGAAACATACTTCATCTGCATTCTCAGGGTTTAGGGCTTCCAAAGGGGAAAGCCCTTATAAGGTCAAATGAGACATGAGGCCTGATAACTATCAGGGTAGTACATTTTTTATCAGGGTTGTTGGGGTGGGGGCAGCCAATTTTCTGGTGCCAGGTTGGGAGGGGAGAGGGAGCCAAAGCCTTCAGTCCTTAGATGAGGTTTCTGGGGTTGAAACTCTCCTCAACCCTCCTATTAATCCTGGGCCATTCTAGCCTACAATAAGCACGGGTGAGAATGATGTGACAAGTGCAACTAAGATATTTAAATTAGGCAATAAATCAGATAATCAATCAGATAAATGATCAATAATTGACAACTGGTGACCAGAAGCTCACAGAGTATCAGTGTTCACTGATCTCTGCTCCCTAACTGTGTATAACATGATCTTCTGTCTAACACCCCTGCATGCCACAAGAGACTGGAATGTTTTGACATGAAGCATAAGAAGTCTTTCTGACCTAAAATTGTTTCTTGTGAGCTATATTATTATACCAACAAGGGAAGTGATGAGTGAGAGGCATTCCAGGGCAATTTAATCCCTCCTCATGGTTTTGGGCTTAAAAGAATCGGCTGCTAAATAAATGTAGTGTTTGTCAACACTCTAGAAAGTTGCTCGTATATTTGGGATAGGAAGACCCCTTGTTCTCCATATAATAAGATAGTGATTGTATGGATTTTTTCCTTAAGAATTTAAAGACTAGTTGTTCACAGCCCTAAATATATTCTCTGAAATGCAGAATCCATCATCTCTACTTGTTCTCTATTTTAACAATCCCAATTTATGGTACATAAGACTAATAGAGGAATCTTAATGGTACAGATATGATTTTAAGTTTTCTCGTGGATACTTCAGACTCAATAGTTATTGGGGATCAAGGGGACTCCCATGATTGGGCATTTCTCTCTGCTCTTAAGCAGTAGGTGAAATAACTCTTCACCCATTTATTTCTAGTGATGAGTAAATGTATTCTCTTTTCACCAAAATGGGGGATTAAACTATTTTCAATCACCTAGAAAAGTTCATAATGGCTATGATCACATCCATATCTTTAGCCCTGCAAAATTTCTTAATTTTTGCTATAGATCTGATACTGTGACAAAATTGAAAACCCCTGCATCTCAACAAGAAATGGAAAATACTGGGAAAATTTTGGCTCACTCCAGGAAGTCTCTACCTTGTTCTGTTATAAATCATGGCATTGACATTTTTTCCCACAAAAGATCTCCTCAGAATGAATCACAGTGATGTGCCCCTCTTTGAGAAGTTTACACTAACCAGGTAAATGTGAACCTTTGCCCTAAAATAAGTTTCCTCTAATATTTTTCTTGCTTTATAGTGCTTCCTTTGATGGAGACAAGAATCTGAACACAGTAGGGAAAAGTCTCAGTAAAATGAATTTCAATCCCAGCATTTCTCCCTTCACTTTCCTCCCCACAAACCCTTCCATTTATCTCTCAGGCTTTCCTTCTAATTCATGGCTTCTTTTTCATCAATAGTTATTGCATGTATATATCAATTTATACATACATATATAGTCCCTAATATAATCTGCTGAGCGATATAATATTACCTACCTAATAGGGCCTCATATTAACATCAGAGTCTATACCCAAAAAATCTGATAAACACAAAGATCTCTTTCTTTCAGAACCACATAACCCTTCGCTGGTAGCGCTACTTCCTCCTGTGTACAATGCCTCACCTGGTAAGAACTGCTCTAGCATCTCTTTATGGTGTTCTGTAGGAGGCTCGGGGCTTTTTGTTCCTTGGAATTGCCATTGTGTTTAATGGTTTGTCCTGTTCCTGGCTTGTTAGCTTGCTCCTTTGTCCATTGTTCTGGATCTCATCTAATCTGGGAAACAACACTGAAGTGCCAGATGTCAGTGGAACCAATTAAAGCAAAATGGAAGAGGCGATTCTTTAATCACTTCCTGTTATGGTATAATCTGGAAGCTAGAATTAGAAAAGTTACTGACTACCCCAGGGTTGATCTTTTGCGTAGTGGACCTGCTCAATGGTCAGGTGGATGAACACAGATATAAAGGCCACCTTAGTGTCTAAGGAAATTGTAATCTAAGGATCAGGAAAAGTATGAAAAGGGACAACAGAGTATGGGAAAATGCTACTTTTTAAAATAAAGTGGAGATATTTTTCAAATGTTTCCCTATTTATCAACTCCTCCAAGGGTCTCCACTCAGGAAAGAAATCTAAATGGAAGCTCTGTCCTAGGCCTTAGGTAGAGCTTCAGAGAAATGAAGATGTTGATACCAACAGTAAGAATACAAATAGGGTATGATTAGCTTTAGGGAGGGGTTGCAGCCTTGATCATACCTCAATTGAGACACTGCACACTGGCTGCACAGCATTCTCCAGGGGAAAGAGAACTACAGGTCAACACCCTGCCGTGGCCTGTGATCAGGAGTGAAAACACAATCAGGATTTTTTTTGCTAAAAGCTGAATTCCTTAGAATAGATAATATTCCCAAAGTTCAAAATAATTATACATTAAAAATTACATTCTAATTGAAAGTGTTGTTTAAACTTTGACTTCTCACCCAGTTTCAAGTAAATGTTAACTGTGCCCATTTTTGTTTATAAAAAGGAAAAAGCCATTGTTTTGTTCATTCAGACTTAGGAATACATTGAATAGGATATGGAGAAACTAATTACTCACTGCATAAACCTTAGACTCTCAAAAGATTAACACCATGGTCTGTCTGTTAAAAATACACCATTACTAACAATGGAGATTTTTAGAAGGAAATTTTGAATTATAACACACCTGTTTCACAGAAGAAATTCAGAGTGCCAGGGAGTCATAAGTACTCTGCCAAGATGATTTTCTTTAGGAGAAATAGACTTTAAATTCTTATTTTGATTTCATTTTTCTTTCAGATGTCATAAGTTGTTGATGTTTCAAATATGTGTTTACTTAGAACCAATAATAGCTGACATTGCTATCGTATGCTTCATTACTAAACAGTCTGAAAAATGAACAAGCTGAAATTGTCAGATAATTTATTGCCTTTAGTCGATCTGTACAAGCTGAGATCTGGCTTCTGATGGTCTATTAACATTCTAGAAAGAACAGTTAGTTGTTAGAAACAACTAAGCTAGGGTGAAGTGAGATCTTTGCTTATCTTGTTGTGCATTCTATTTATCACTTTTATGTGGCATTCCATCGAGCATGAAACTGGGAGCGGGTACCCCTGATCCCTGAAGATGTTCTTCCTATAAGGGCAGTGTGCACATTTCACAGTGGACACATAGGCATACATCCTGATAGAATTATATTTGGATTACTTTTCCTCCTTTCTTTTAACTTAGCTTTAATAATTTTGTAAGTGAAATTAATCAAGCTGTTAAAAGAAAAACCACAGTTCTTATAATAGTGAACTATCACTCCAGATGTGCATATTACTCACATATATATGTTGTGCAGTTTGTTAGAGTCAGAGAGAATTTTATGACATAGCTCTAACTGGTCTGTTCTGTAGACCAAGCTTGCTCTGGCACTAAACTTGTGCTTCTGTCTCTGCCTCTTCAATACTGAATTAAAGACGAGGTCATACTTGGTTTTGACATAGTGTGCTGATGACATTTCTTTTTCAAAGTTTGAGTGGCTACAAAAAAAATTGTGGTCATTGATATTTAATTGCTGCATTTTCTAAATGTGTCTATACTGTACCCTTCTTAAATTTATATAAATGCATTGGCATTTCTTTCTGGGGGGGGTGTTAAATTTTTTTTTTATTTTTGAAATACTCTATTAGCAGAGCTTAAAACCCATAAAACAGCTACAACACACAAATTTGTTATACACATAGTATTTTTGAAGGATAAAACAAGCATATCAGCTGGGTGGTGGTGGCGCACACCTTTAATCCCAGCACTTGGGAGGCAGAGGCAGGTGGATCTCTGTGAGTTCAAAGCCAGCCTGGTCTACAAAGTGAATCCAGGGCCAGAGCTGTTATTCAGAGAAAACCTGTCTTGAAAAACAAAACAAACAAACAAAAAACAACAAAAAAACAAGCATATCAATTGATTTTTAAAAATTGAAAATATATTTTCATGAGTTTTCCATGAGTTATAGACACAGAAATAAAGTCATCACATCACTTCAAAAGGCTCATGATTTTAGGTGAGAGACTGGTAAGCTAATAAATAAAAACAATGGAAGGGTCCATGTTATCTCCAATAAATATATTTTAAATGTAGTATGAATTAATATCAGTAAATTTCTTTAGTTGTTTGTGTTTTTACATTTATTTATTTAAGTTATATCCCAGTCATAATCCCCTCTCCTGTCCCTGTCCGATCCTACCCTACTACCCTCTTCCCGATCACCCTCCTATCTGTCTTTTTTTTTTTTTTAAGGAATATCTTTTCCCCCCAACAACTCCCCCTTTTAGTACAATAAATGACTCTTTTTCTTATAACAATAAATATAATATAAAACATTAAGAATAATTAGGCCAAAATTATAAAAATTATAAGGTATAAAATACATTTCCAATATCCAGTCCATACATATTTGGCAACTGATATTAATATTCTATTATCTGTCTCAATGAGTTTATAGTTATATATCTAATTCAGTTTTCATCCAAACTTGCAGTGTATACTTGACATAGAACATCTGTTTATTCCTAAAGAACTTAAAATTTAACTGTAAGACTATAATTATCTAGTCTTCAATCATATCAGAGACCCGAGAAGGATAAATATATCTGATTATACAGGAAGTGCAAAGCCAGCAGCTTCAGAAACTAAGAAATGGCAGACAACTGACTGCCTGGACAGTCCCCAATTTCTCTCAACACATTAGAGCATCTATCTTCAGCATTTTAACCCAGTACCTCTGACAGACATTAATTGTAAAGCAGGAATTATGAAGGACTTGTCTACCCTGTCTTGGCAGAGCTAGGTTGTCAACTTATCTGCCGTTTTGTTCTAAGGACAGTGTCCTTTGCCTTACAGAAGATTTTCAGTTTCATAAGGTCCCATTATTGATTGTTTGTTTTAGACCCTGAATTATTGGAGTTCTGTTCAGGAAGTTGCTACCCGTGCCAATGAGTTCCAGGATTTTCCCCACTTTCTCTTTTATTAATTTTAGTGTGTCTGGATTTATGTTAAGATCTTTGATCCACTTAGACTTAAGTTTTGTGCAGGAAGATAGTTGTGGTTCTAATGTCATTCTTCTACATGTTGACATCCAGTTAGACCAACACCATTTGTTGAAGATGCTGTCCTTTTTCTATGGTATAGTTTTGGCTTTTTTGTCAATAATTAAGTGACCATAGGTGTGAGGGTTTCTTTCTGTGTCTTCCATTCAATTCCATTGATCAACTTTTCTGTTTATATGACAGTACCATGCTGTTTTTCTTACTATTGCTCTGTAGTACAGCTAAAATCCAGGATGGTGATACCTTCAGATGTTCTGTTATTGTTACTGTACATGATTAATTTAGCTATTCTGGCTTTTTCTTTCATATGAAGTTGAGAATTTTACTTTAAAGGTCTGTAAAGAATTGTTTTTGTATTTTGATAGAAATTTCATTGAATCTGTATATTAATTTTGGTAAGATAGGCATTATATAATGTTAATCCTGCCTATCCATGAGCAAGGGAGATCTTTCCATCTCCTGAAATCTTCTTTAATTTCTTTCATCAATGACTTGAAGTTCTTGTTGTACAGGTCTTTCACTTGTTTTCCTAGAGTTACTTCAGGTATTTTATATTATTTGTGGGTATTGTGAAAGGTGTTGATTCCCTAATTTCTTTCTCAGCCCATTTATCTTTTGTGTAAAAAGGGCTACTGATTTCTTTGGGTCCATTTGCTTGGTGTATCTTTTTCCAGCCCTTTGCTTGGAGATAATGGCTATCTTTTTTGCTGAGGTGTGTTTCTTGTAAGCAGCAGAATGCGAAACTCTGTTTTCACATCCATTCTGCTAGCCTGTGTCTTTTTATTTTGGAATTGAGTCCATTGATGTTGAGCGATATTAATGACCAGTGATTGTTACTTCCTGCTATCTTGACGTTGGTGGAAATAGTGTGGCAGTGAGCTTCTCTTCTTTTGGTTTTGCTACTCTCAGGTTATTTGTTTCCTGTGTTTTCTTGTGTGTACTTAACCTCTTCGGGTTGGAATTTTCCTTGTAACATCTTCAGTGGAGATGGATTTGTGCATAGATATTTTTTGAACTTTGTTTTGTCATGGAATATCTTGTTTTCTCCATTTATGTTATTAACAATTTTGCTGGAAATGGTAATCTGGGCTGACATTTTTTTTTTTTTTTTTTTAACGTCTGCAAGATATCTGTCCAGGCCTTTCTGGCTTTAGTGTCTGATGAAAAGTCAGGTATGGTTCTGAGAGGTTTGTCATTATATGTTACTTGGCCCTTTTCCCTAGCAGTTTTTAATATTCTTTCTTTGTTCTGCACATTTAGTGGTTTGATTAATATGTAGCAGGAGGATTTTCTTTTGTGGTCTAATCTATTTGAACTTCTGTAGGCCTCTTGTACAGTTATAGGCATCTCTTTCTTTAGGTTTAGGAAATATCTTCAATGATTTTTGTTGAAGATATTTTCTCAACCTTGGATCTGGGAATATTCTCTTTCTTCTAATCCTATTATTCTGAGATTTCATCTTCTCATTGTGTCCTTTGTTGGAAAAAATTAATTAAATTACTTACTAGTATTTATGTTATTGATTTATTAGTATTTATATGATATTTAATTGGATCGGCAGCCATTAAGCCTTATTCTGTCATTATAAATGATCACACAGAGACTACATGGATTTCACCAAGCCTTGGCCTGAATTGTGCAGTCCTAGCCCATCTAAGCTAGCTCGTAATTCTATTACCCAAATATGACCCCATATATAGATACGTCCCCTTGGACTGCCATTCTCCATGCTAACTGATGTTCCTGGCCATGTGGAATGAGGTTCTTTTTTCTAACCCATGGCATGTGTCCTCCTTCTTCCTGCTCCTGGCTGGAATGAATTAATCCTCTGTCTAAAGAATAGGCTTCCTGTTCTAATCTCTTGAAGTCCCACCTTTCTCTGTCTTTGCCCAATCTCAGTCCTCAGCATTTACTTAACCAATCAGAGACAAAGTAACAGACAGCAAGCAAGACCAATTAATTAACATTTAGAATGCTTAACACCACCCCATCAAATCCCTCCTTTTGTCTAACAAAAAGGCTAAATTTTAAACTCATATAGTAAAAACAATAAGAACAAATATGAAACAATCAAGAAAACCATACATAAAAGTTATGCACATAATGGTTAGTTAGCTTATTTGTATCAGGAAAACTTGAAAAAGAAAAATAAATCATCTATTTATCTTGGTGTGCTTAAATTCTGAACTTAAATAATTTCTATCATATCCTATATTTATAAACTCAAAATTTTATTTAGACTTGAAAATATCCTTCTAAATCCTAAACAACTCAAGTTCAATTGAAATTTTATAACTATTATGCCTTAAACCCCATCAAAGACATAGAAGGGATATAGTTATTATTTGAGTCAGTAGGAAGCATAGGAGAGCAGCTTCCAAAAAGAAATATGAGAGTATTTTGCCTAGACAGTCCCAAATATCTCTTGATATCATTGGAGTATCATCTTCAGTGGTCTGGCCAAGTGTTTTTCACAGACTAAACTGTGTAGCAGGAAATAAGGATTTTCTCATTCTATCTCTGCAGAATCAGGACATCAACTTACGTAGTCTATCTTTGGACTGTATATAGTCTGTTGAGAGATCAGGGGTATATTTGCCCAATAGGAATTATCTCCTGATGGGAGATTTCTTTTTGATTCTCATTGTCTTCCTCCAAGTCAGGAGCTGACTTTCTTAAGTCAAACAATTCTTAAAATAATAAAAACATCTTTAAATGCCATTTTCTGTATGCCTCTGAGGGTTTTGAAGACATCTATTGATTTATTTATAAATTTATCTATCTTCTGTCTATCTATGAACAAACAAACTCTATATTTTTAACCATTTACTATTTGTTTAACCTATTAAATCTATTTTGTGATAACTTAAGACTAGTATTTGACATGACCAGAAGCTCAACTGGCTAGTCAACTTCTATTATCCAGACTCCTAAATATATTGCAATAGCAATCCATAAAAGGTTCGGAAGTAAACCTGTAGTTTTAAATGATTTGTATAGGCACAATACTTTATATAAGTTGAAATGTACATAATATGTGTCAAAATTTAAAATTCTATACTAATGAATAAAAATTTAACCTTATTTTTGTATCAATATACAAAATCCTATACCAATGTATTCAAAGATAACCTTATTTGAGAATAACAATAGTTTTGAGTTTCAGAGAAGATTCAATAATCTATCCTTATATCCCATCAATATACATATATTCCCCCTACTTTTTCTTTTCAAGTCCTTTCCCCCTATATAAGAGAGAAAGAAGCAAAGAGAAAAGAAAAAAAAATAGAAAAGTCCTTGAATCTAATCTCCTATATCTTGCTTACCAAGACCATATAGCAATTTGTAACCATCCCTCCTAAACAATATTTATAACCCATCAAATAACCAAAGAATCCCACTTTTTGGGAATGGGACGTTGCTCTCTTAAAACTTCTTCCTGCTGAATTGGGACGCAGAAAACGTATTTACGGGCCCAAATAAAATGGTTAAGCAAGTAAATTGTAACATTTGTTGTCCAGTCTCTATGTGCTCAGCAATTTGAATGTTCTGAGCAATTTGTAGTTCGAAGCTGGACTTTGGTAGGAAAGTTCAGGGCTTTATTGAAGTCCTGTCTGGAACAGTCTTTGAGGCTGGACCATCTCAGCAAGCTGTTTGAAGTTGTTCTGGATGCAGATTTTTGAGGAAACAGCTATTGAGGCAGTTTATGAGGCTGGATCATTTGTGTTACTTTTCTTATCTTCTTTGGACTCTGGTCCCTTGTTCTGAAAATATATAATTTCTCACAAGTAACATATAGTTATCCAATTACCAAAATGGCTTGGATGTGCAAGATGCACAAATCAATTAAGAAATATTTTCTGTTCTTTGTTTGAACAGAAGAAAGATATTTATAAGTTTCCTTGCCATATAAAAGGATGACATGTAATAGTATTACATATATATATATATATATATATATATATATATATATATATATATATATATATATATATATATACTATATATAAACTATTTTAAATTGAAAATATAGCATATGACTGTATGGAGTTTAAAAATTCTCCTCTACAGTTGATATACATTTATTAATCGATGGAAACAGGTTTATTCTGTGTTGTTCTGGCTTTTGTTGATTAGGTTGGCCTCAACCTCAAAAGGAATCAGTCTGTCTCTGTCTTTGTCTCCCATGTTTTGGGAACGAAGGTATGCATTTATATATTTCTTCTTTTTTGTTTTTATGAATAAATGTATTTATTTGTTGCTTCTTTCCTTTTCTCCTTTCTTTGGAGATTTAATTTCTATGTGGATATATCTATCCTTATTGAGACAGGGTTTCTCTTTGTAACTTGGGCTGTCTTGATTTGCTATGTAGAGCTCTGTAGATTAGATTGGCCTTGAACACACAAGGAACCTGTTTTTATCTTGTCTCCCAAGTTTTGAGATTAAGGTATGAACTTAAATAATTAAATTACCCTTATTAAACAATTACAGTAATTAACCATTTTGTATTAGTTTGAGTTCCAATTCTCCCATGAAAACTCCATTCTTAAGAATAGTATGATATGCTATTTATTTTATGTTAGCTTTTCCTAACTGTTGGCTGTGGAAGGCATGCTGTTTGCATGTTCTTCCCCACCCTAACTCTGGGTCCTTACATTGATTAACAGACTATATCTCTTTCTCTCTCCTTTTTTTTTTCTGAGACATGATTTCTCTGTATATCCTTGTCCTGAACTCACTTTGTAGACCAGGCTAGCCTTAAAATCACAGAGATCAGCCTGCCTCTGCCTCCCAAATGCTAGGATTAAAGGTGTACACCACCACACCCAGCAATTAACATACCTCTTTCAGGGGCAAAATGCCTCTTGAAACCAGTTCTCAGGGGAGCCCCACAACTAAGGAGACTAGTTTGTGAGCCTTTTCTCTTCACATAAATTTAGGATTATGTGCATTTATCCATTAGGTCAATAAGAACATTATCAAACTTAACATCAAGGAAAAATGTGTCATTTTTAATTTCTGGACTGTCTTTAGTAAGCTGTCTTACTTATCATATCAGCGGGGTCCCTACCCTGCCTTCATTGTTTAAACCAGGCTGGTCTAAAATTCAGAGACATGCCTGTTTCTTCCTCTAGTGTGATGGGATTAAGAGATTAAAGGCGTGTGTCAGTACCACTCTGCTCATATATTTCACTTAAATCCCAGATATTAGTAACTCTGTAACCCTGAGAGCAACTTTGAACTGTAGTGACAATTTGAAATCTGCCCAAAATGTTCAAAAAATCTCTTATGTTTTAGCAATGCCAAACCAGAAAAATATCCTTTCTACCTCATGATAGAGGAAAATCAATGACATCTAAAGAAAAATCAAGCAAAGAAACAACATTCCAAAAGCCTTGGTATGTCTAACCATGCCATCCATGCTGCAATTAAAGTTTTGTTCATTATTCCTTGGAATCTAGTTTTGGCTGCATTTCACTGGCGGCCAGTACCAGAAACTCCTGACAAGCACCTGGTACCCAGGGAGCTCTTAGCTCCAGCTATCCTCAGTTTTGTCTTATCTATCAGGAAGGGCCTCCCTCCTTCCTTCATTATCATTGTTGGCAATTTAGCATTCCATCTGGAAATTCTTTTTTTCTTCAAGCCTATCCTAGTCAGATCTTTCTCGAAAAGGATACACAGAACCACAATTGTCAATGTAAAAATCATTTACATGCTAAGAGGAACAAACTCAATTGGAATCCAAATGTATTGAGCCATTATGAATTCCTCCATTTTTAATCTAGGCGATTAATTCCTCTCTCAAGTTCTGTTTAGAAGCCTGCCAGTTTTTTAGTAGGTAAGGAGAGCTAAGCCTTAGCTCTCTCCCTTTGCTGCAAGGCAACAGTTTTTGTTAAGGTAGCCACACCTTTGAAATGCATTTGAGTTCGGTTCCTTGCTCTTGGGTTAGGAATCTGGCTTTCACTCAGACCTTCTCACACTGTAAGCATAGATTCTAATTGCCATAGTTGGACAACATATGTTAAAAAAATGCATTTCAAAGGTGTGCCACCATATTGGGAACTCTAGAAAGAAAATGTTACTTACTTTTTCTCTTTGGTCTGGCTTTTTTTCCAGGTTGGGTGGACAGGTCCATGTGCAAGCTGGATCTCAGGCAGATAGGCAGGGCTGCTGATATGTGACTGGAGTCATGGGCTAGACCTGCTCTGGCTGGCACTCCTCTCCTGAGGGTTGACTGTGCTGGCTGATCTCAGGGTGGTGTTTCTGGGGCCTACATGAGCTGTTCTGGGTGGTGACCAGTCACCAGTTTGCTGAGGAAATCAGACACCATCTGTCTTTCACAATCCTCTGAGGGACCTCATGTTGACTCCACAGTGACTAATCTCATTCACTTACTACTCAGATACCATGCTCTATGGAAGGCATCATCTGGGATCTCCGGCCATTTCTTTTTTTGGGTGACTTCTTTGCCTATTACTAAAAGAAAACAAATTTAAAATTTCTAAAATTGAGCCTTCTTGGTAATTTATATGTGTGATAAGAGTTGTTGAAACTTATTTCTCCAATTCATTGTTTTCTTGCTCATGTACTATGGTTAATTCCTACTAAGGGGTAGCCTATTTGTCTGCTATCTCACCTGTTTTAAATAAGGAATAATTAGTCTTTTAAGAAGAATGGTAATTATTTTTCTCATGATGTAAATGTTTATTTCCAGTTTGCTATTTGTCTTGTAAATTTTTATGCCGCTGTCTTCTTTAGATAAACTGATTAGTCAAGCCAAAGCTGGTTATGCACCTGTGATACCAGCACTCATGATGTTAAAGGCAGGACAATAGAAAGCTGAGGCCATCCTGGGATAAATAGTATGGTCCTGGCAGTTCGGATTTGATGCAGAAGAAATTTGATAAAATATTGACTGATACTCAGTCTTAGAATCTCTGGGTCAACCACATCAGCCAAAAGTGTGTATCAGTTCTTGGAGAGATAACTAACAATAATACATTTTAACAAAATCATATAGAAACCTACTACTATAGAATCCTCTCAATATATATATATACATACACATATAAAGAACTTAAATATAATTACCGTATAACAGGGCAGCAATGCTCCAGTAATCACT
This sequence comes from Lophiomys imhausi, assembly GCA_907164525.1. Lineage (NCBI taxonomy): Eukaryota > Metazoa > Chordata > Mammalia > Rodentia > Muridae > Lophiomys > Lophiomys imhausi. Next base: position 3,331,863 of record CAJQZJ010000727.1, on the reverse strand, counting down.
AGGGTATAACCAATAAATAGCAAAGTCCAAATAATGGGATACCTATTTTGCAATTTTTGGCTAGTGAATCTCATAGACCCCAAACATTACAAGCTATTGCCAATTATTTTGTTTGCTCTGTAAAACAAGCCAGTAAGACCCTATTGCTGAAACTCTATACAGTTGAATCATACAAAATGAAGAAATCTAACTGGTACTGACCTAGAAACATCATCTCTACTAGCTAGATTTCATAGTATTGAATGATGCTAGTAATACTGGAAGAAGAAAATGAAAACACACATATTTCCCAGCTGTGCCTGGTGAGAACTGCAACAGCCAGTCTGGCAAGAAATGCCCACTGGTACTAGAGTAGCAAAGTTGTCACTGCAGTAGCCACCTCCTTGCTGATTGAATTTAAGGGCTGGTCCACAAGTGAAAACTTGTACCAGATACTACATAAAAAAAGAATAAAAATAATTTTATTAATGTGTGTTTATAATCTTTAGAGAAAGAAACACAGAAGCTGCATATTTTACACTGTTATTGAGGCACTAGCTACTTGTCTTACCTCAAGTGAAATTTCTAGTAAGAAATTTGACATATAGTTGTGTCTGAACACTAGGTTGAAAGGAAGCCTACTTAACATTTTCAGATATCCTAAATAAATTTTTATAAAGACATTTTTGATAACCAGAAAAATAGGGAGGGGAAGAAATTGTGGTGAGTTGGAACTGGAGAGCTTTGTGCTTTACCTTTCCATTTCTTCTAATCTTTTGCTACTAAAAGAATAAATTAAGTCACAGCAAGTACCTACACGAAAGTTGATGGTCCTTCCAGGTTTTATGCCTAATACCATGCAGAACCTTATCTTGAGCTGTTATTTACCTTCATGATGAATAATATAAATATATACACACATATATGTATATATATATATTATTTATAACATAAAGAAATCTGTGCTTCTCAAAGAGAATATATATAAAGGTATACTCACAATGAGCAGATAGTGCATGTAATGTGAACTAACTGAAATAATTGACTCATTTTCATATGTTATAGTTAAAAACAGCATAAGATGTTTATATTCTCAATCTGGGAAAAATTACTGTTTATTTAAAAACATTTATCATTTTCTAGGTTAATATATAATATATGACTGTGAAAGGGATATGGTGCACAATTCATTTATAGCTACTTTAGAGAGGTTGACATGGCACTTCCAGGCTCACATTAATAAGCATAATCTGTGTCTCTGAACTATATTCAACTCAATTCTTTACATTAAAAAGTTATATTCTCACATTAAGTCTGAAAAAATTCTTCTAGCATGAAGTTACATACCAAATTTATGTTTTAACAAATATATGAAAATATGAAAAATATGTGAATAAGTATGTATTTCTAATAAATAAAATCTTTGTAAGTAAAACTTCTGTAGGTAAAATATAGACGGATTTTCAAACTCTTTCTTTGTTCACTTTGATCCTCAATTGTTGATAACTATTAACTCCCCTCACATTAAACCAATACTTAATGATTCACAAAGCAGTTGAGCTTATATGGTGTGTTTCTGTTTTAGACGTGCTGAGTGGTAAATCATTTTGTGATGAATGAGTGAAAGAGTGTCTTTTATTTCTCAAATGGATGTAATCACTCAAAGTACTTTGCAATTTTGAAGTTTCATGTGTATTGAGCTATATTTGCATAGCTATAAATGTAGATACATATCTTTTAGAAGGACACATCTGTACATTAAGCAAAGAAGTCATGATCACAGTAATGTTTGTGTATCTATAAATGTAGGCACGTATCATTTAGTACACATCTGTACATTAAGCAAAGAAATCATGATCACGAGAATATTTGTGTGTACCTTATTCTTTCATAGTAAGTCAAATTCTGCCATATGGTGATCAGCTCCATTTACTGAATTATATGGATATAACTAAACATTAACTATCATGATTATAATCAGATGAAATCACCCCATAATTATATTGAGCATGCCCTTGCACCTGTTTTCTATTCCAGTGATTTTTTTTTTTTATTCTTCAGTTGGCTCTTGCAAGAATTGTTCTCATAGGTAAAGCATTTATTAAATGTCTGCTAGATTCAACATTATTTTCCAGATATGATAATTAATAAGAAGACATCTAAGTTGCTTTTTTATTTTAAAGACATTCTACATTAATAGTTACCATGATATTAATCTGACAGGGACATTGTGAGAGAATTTTTAAAAATTAAATATTCACAATTATAAATAAACTCTGCCCATTCTCTATTTATTGCTAATGAAAAGATTTTCTGCTGTATTATAGCTATTATCTCTCAATTGAAACTTTTTTCCTAGATGAAGAGGGGTCATTCATAAAACCCAGGAAGTTAAGGATACTTATAGGAATTAAAAAGCTCAGGAAATTTAGCAGGCACAGGAAGCTCATAAAAATGACAAAGCTCATGCTAAAATTATATTCACGAGTGATCTCCCCAAGGATATGAAAATAATAAGCAGTTCTTTGGAGGAAGAGATTCTCCAGAGGAATAATTTTCAAGATTTGTAAAGACCACTAGAGCTTCAGCTTTCATGAGTCATCACCCATGCTGAGCACATTTTAGTTTTACATTTGTCTTTGAATCACCATTGCTCTTGAATTTAACCTCTTACTCATGCTCCTGAAAGCAAGCCTAGTAAACCCATAGATACACAAACAGCACTTGAATATGATTGTTTCTTGAGTCTGTCTTCAGTTACCTATTTGAATTGAACTGTGAGTTCACGTAAGTCAGGAATCAAACAATATAATTCACACAAATATAGGAACTGTTAAAACCAAAGACATGATAGATGAAGCAGTTTCATGAACCTTGTATGAGGTGAAAGGACATGCATCTGGGCTTATTTGTTTGATTGAGTGTTGAGTATCCACAAGAGGAAATAGCTATCTTTCCCTGAATGGTATGGAATACTGTGCCTTCTTGCTGTGTTGACATTATTGTAGTTCCTATGATGGATTAGAAGACTTGATACCATCTAAAAAGGTCTGTGGGAGAAATTCAAAGTTTGACATCTTCTGTGTGGTACTATGTAGCAAGTTTCCTTGATGAGTGACAAGTGGAATTTGCCTTATGGATGTGGAGATGCGTCTCCAAAAGGTGATATGCAAGAGAGGGTATAATTCTTGAAAGTATGTTTATAAAAACCCTGGTAACTTTTGTAAGTCCTTTTATGGATAATACAACACTTAACTAAGGTTCACATGTTTGTCGGGAAAGAATTTGCCTAGGTAAAGTGGGATAAAGGAAAGACATATGACTCCCGTCTTTTATGTTTGTCTCTGATTTGTCAAGAAAATGGGAAGACAGAGAAAATAAAATAGAGATTTGGTTTTCTGTATGAGTTATTTTTCTGTTTCTGTGATAAACACCATGACAATAGCAAATTAAACAGTACAGAATTTATGTTGGCTCATTGTTTAGAATGATGGTCCAAATCTCAGAGTAAGCATGGCATCAAGTGGCCAGAATCTGAGAGATCGCACCTCATCTGTACACAGGAAACAGAATGCAACCATTGGAAGTAGTATGAGACTAAAAACTCTCAATTGCACTATCCCACCACCTGCCCATGTCATACTTCAGTCAGCAAACCCCCATATGCTAAAGGTGGAATATCCTTCCCAATCAGTGATCCCAAATGAGACTGCTAAAAACAACATGAGCCTATGGGGTGCATATTTTCCTTTCTTAACATTTATTGCAGCTGGTAAGATACATGGAAAGAGTGTACAAATTACATCCTTATAAAAGAGTTCTTGGGATCTAAAACAATGACACCAATGGGAAAATTTTAGAGAAAGAAAAGAGGGAGGGAATGAAATAAAATCAATATATGATACATGTCATGTTTGGCTTTTATTCAAAGGAAGAGAAAATCCATGACTCATATAGACACTGGTCCAGGGACAGAAAATATGATAATTATAGAATTAAGCCCAATTAGGATGCTTGAATTGGGAAAGGCTTTGACCAAGAGTTATAAAGCCTATGATATCTTGTCATGTGAGGTTCTCTCTTTAAGACACACCCTGAGACAATGAGAAGGAAATAAGTCCATATTAACCAGTTTTTATGAAATATTATGCAAATTTTGTTTCAGTATATAAGGGTATCAGGAGCTGGACAAGAAACTTCACTAACTTTGTTTATCCTGGTGGTATGAAGCAGTCTTCATAAAGTAGAATTTCAGGAGGCCCTACAAGTCAAAGAAGAGTGTATCAGTTTATAAAATTTTAAAAGAGTCAAGAAGTAGGAAGAAAAGCACCAAACTTATAAAGCAGTCTGCCGCAGTCTGCCTGGTTTACTTGATTGCAATTAGGACAAGCTTTGTCCAGAAAAAAAAAATTCTTAGTGTGAAAAAGAAAGAGAGAGAGAGAGAGAGAGAGAGAGAGAGAGAGAGAGAGAGAGGCAGATAGGCTAATGTACAAGCATGCTTTTGTGAAACATTAAAACCCAAACACCAATTTTCAGAAGAAAAAAATGATAAGTCAGTATAGGTGAAAACATAAAAATTGTCTGGGTAGTGGACAAATATATCCCTAATGTATACTATAAATTTTTTTCAGTATAAGTCAGCATGTTGGCAATAGAGACTATTTGTTCCATACGCAACCCTTCTAGGAGCTAGGCATGGCTGATAGAAAGGCAAGGGTAGTAATGCTAACCTAGAGCATGTTAGACTTTGGGTGCTAGCTCCATTAGCAGGCACAGTGTCTAAATTGTAGCTAATCTCTCTTCTGGGCCTGAATGTTCCTGCTAATGCAGGTTGACCTCACTGAAATCAATAGGTGTGTGGATATGCAGAGTAGTCTTGCAGCAACAGAAGCACCTCATGATGAGAAAGCTCATATAAAATGAATAGATTTGGGGAACTCTAGAAGATACAGTCTCCTGATCTCCTTCTGTGTCTCTGTATCTTCAAGATGTTTCGGAGTAAATAATCGAAACAAACAATGAGAATGATATTTTTTAAAACACATAAAACATTGGAGAATTAAAAAATATTCCCTACAGTCACTAATCTTGACTCTAAATTAGACAGAATTCAGAATCATCATTGGAAAACAAATACGTAAACACCACCCCCTCTGAATATGTCTATGAGAGAATTTCTAGATAGGTTAATTAATATGCCAAAAATTCACCCTAAATATAGATGGCAAAATTTGATGGACTACTTCCCAGACTGAATCAGTGAAAAAACTGGGGTTGAAGGGATAGATGCTCAGTTAAGAGAAATAACTGCTTTTTCAGAGGACCTGGTTTTGATACTCTCTACCCCGACTACAGCTCAGAACTTCTTGCAACTTTAGTTCTAGGGGCTGTGAAACCCTCTCCTGGTTTTTCAGAGACCAGGTAATCATGTAGTGTACACATTCACATTCTGACAAGATATTCATCCACATGAAATAAAAATAATTGAATCTTTAAAAATTTCCCACATATTTAAAAATGAAGAAATAAAGCAAACTAAACACCATCAGTCACCATTTTCTGTTGCATTACTGAAGACACAAAATTACTGGCTGCCTCAAACACCTGCCACACATAACTTCCCATTAATGATGGAATGCACCGTGAAAATGAGAAATAAAGTAAACACTTCCTTCTTTAAGTTGTTTGTGTCAGCTACCTTGCCACAATAATGAGAAAACTGGCTAATGCAAAAACTTGATAGAAGAAGTTGTGTCAGGACCTTGTTGTGATAAATCCTACAGTGTAGTTTGAAGACATATAAAACTTGTTTGCTGAAGGAGTATGAAAGAGTTTAGAATTTGAGGCTAGGAAAACCCAAGAATATTGTCAATAGGATTAATGGGCTATTCTGGTAGGAACTTTCCAAAATAAGGTGTCAAAAACTGTAGATTATAGAGGCCCTGCTTATAAGCTGTTTTTTTTGGGGGGAGGGGATGTGGGGGAAGAGGGGGTAAGTATTCTATGATAAGCTGAACTATGGGCCATCATATTGTATTCTCAAAAAAAAATCTGACTTTATTCTATCCAGGCTGTGAGTATTTGAGTGAGCATTAATTAAAGAGTGATAGTCTATTTAGTGTGGCAGATAACATTTGAAGGTATGATGGTATTTATGGTTTTGGTATGTTTACCACCATTAGGCAAGCATACAGAGAGAAGAGAGAATACAATGGAGCATACAAACATGAAAATGGATAGTTTGAGGAGGAAATTAATGTAAGAGAGATTAAAATAACAGACATTGCCAGTTTAAAAACAGCTTTAATTGTCAATGGGGAAATCAATCTGGCAATATCTTAGAAAACTTGGAATAGCTCTACCTCAAGACCAGCCATACCACTTCTGGGTATACATCCAAATGATTCATCACCAAACCACAAGGACGTTTCCTCATCTATGTTCATAGCAGCCTTATTTGTAATAGCTAGGAACTGGAAACAACCCAGATTTCCCTCAACTGAGGAATGGATAAAAAAAAAAAAAAAAAAAAACTGTGGTACATCTACACAATGGAATACTACTCAGCCATCAGAAACAATGAAATTATGCAATTTGCAGCCAAGTGGATGGAACTAGAGAAGCTCATCCTGAGTCAGCTAACCCAGACTCAGAAGGATGCACATGGCATCTATTCTCTTATAATCGGATTTTAGCCATATAATACAGGATAACTATACTACAACCAATGCACCAAAGGGAACAGGAACATAGACTTATTACCTGTCAATGAGACACTTTTCCCTAGTGGTGCTGTCTTGTAGGCACCCAGTGTATGAGGAAGATCTTAGCCCTCATATGACTGCTGAACTGGGATGGGCGACTGATATGTAGGGACATTCCAATCCAGAGAAGTGTAATGGATGGGACATGGGGTAGAGGGTGCGAGGGCAGGACTGGGAGGGGTGGAAAGAGGGCACAGTGATGGAGATGTAACCTGAAGTAATAAATACACTTTAAAAAAATAAATAGAAAAAAATAGTAATGCCATTATAGAATAGTCAGTTGATTTTTTTTCCCCTGGACTACAGGAAAGGCATCCCAAGTGTACAACAATGCTCATTGAAGTATTCATCTTGTGAATTATAACTTCATTAGAAAAGTACAAAGCCCAAACTGAGATTGCCACTTGAAGTAAATTCCTTTCCCCAAAACACTTACTTAGGAAAGTATTTTCCAAGTGTCAATCTGGGAGACACACAGAAGCCAATAAAACAGTGCTTCAAGTGGATCAGTCTCTATCATGTGCTGAGAACAAAATTCAATAGGTATACCCCTATAGTACTGATTTTTCAGGCATGAAAGGTGAAAAATTGAGGGAACTATGGGTTCTTTTGCATGGTTCCAGATTGCTGCTGAGATCAGCTAATGAATGAATGATAAAATCATTCCAAATCTCTGCAAAGAGGCCGTAATAGGCCATTATGTGAAGATGTGTAGAAGAAGTCTGAGTAGCCATACAGATAACAGGATCGTGAAAATACAGGGACCATTAGTTATCTACAAACAGAGTAGAGCTGCCCCAAGGCAGAAGCTAAAGATCTCCATTGCCATAGATATGGAATGTCCCTGTATAAGCACTTCAGAATGTACATAAGTGCAGACTAAACCACCAATTCCTCACTTGGATTTCCAGGATTTGATGTGTCCTGTTGGGTTTTAATCTTTTTTAGCTCAATGTTTTCTTTCTATGCCATATTCCTCTCTTTTGGAATGGAGTATTGTATATATGATATTGCATATTGGAAATATGTAATAGGTTATTTATTGTGTATGTACTAAGAATGCCGGAGTCTCAGAAGTGATTCTACATTATACTTTGGAACAGTGCTGAAAGTATTAAAAGTGCTGAACCCTTTTTTTTGTTAATTCTTCTTTCATATTTTACATCCCAACTGCAGTTTATAACTCCTTCCTCTCCTCATATGTCCCAGATCTCTCCTCTCCCTAGATCTACTCCTCCCGTGTTTCCATTCAGAAAAGAGAAGGCCTTCTAGGAATATCTCCCAAACACATCATCACAAGTTATAATAAGACTAGATATAAACCCTCATATCAAGGCTGGATAGGGCAACCCAACAGAAGGAAAAGGGTCACAAGAGCAGGAAAAGGAGTCAGAGTCACCTCTAACTTCCACTTTTAGGAGTCTCACAAGAACATGATGCTAGCAACTATTACATGTATGCAGGTGACCTAGCACAAAAACATGCATGCACTGTGATTGTGGCTTCAGTTTGTATGAATGCTTTCTCCCATTATAATATTGTCACTAGCTTATGGGGACAAACACCAAAATATTGTGCTCCCAAATATCTGAGTGTCAAGTTCATAATAGGTATAATTGTGACAACTAAAACACCTTTAAAATTATGATTTTTAAGTTAATCATTACTATTGAGTATAGACACACATACACATGTGCGTGTGTCATGTTGCACTTGTTTGATGTGCATTTGTTTATGTGGTTTCAAGTGATCAAACTCAGGTTTTCATAGTCACACAACAAAGACATTTACTTATCAAGCCACTGTTAGGTCCACTGATGTTTAAAATTAATTTTAAACATGATAAGACTAAATATGACCATGAAATTATATTTCTGGAAAGATCTAGAATAGAGTTACTGGACTGGATTAACTAAGATAGGAATACACATCCTGATGTGAATGTATAAACGGTACCTATGGATGTTAATCAATCTGAACCCTTTTCCTATAAGTTGCTTTTCTAAGGCGTTTTTGTCACATCAATTAGAAAATTTGTTAATATAATTTCCAAAATCAACTGGCAATTACATAGAGTGGACTGTGTTGATCACGTGACATCTTTGAGACAATGATCCTACTCAACATTTGCAAACATTGCAGAAGTATTTTTATAATATCTTCCAAATTTGGAAGGCCAATAAAAAGCATTTAAGAGTTTGAAAGAAGGTATCATGAAAAAAGCCATTACCAAGAGCTATGGAATTGTTGTGTGCCAATCGAATGTTAGGGTGGGCTACTTAATTATTGGTTGGGAAGCCTCGTGTTCCCCTCCAACTGTAAACTTTACTGCTACTGCTCTTGACTGCATGCCAGGAATACATAGCAATTATTTCTTGTTGAAGACACCATGTGCTTTAATAAAAAACGTGGAGAAACAATGATGGGACTAATCAAGAAGTTTCTGTCTGCTGGGTAAGTTTCATCATGTCCAAAATAGGCTGTTGAAGGCAAATTTCCACTGAGAAATTTGTTCATTTATGAATCTTTTGTGTTAAACAACCAACATGCCAGGCAAAAGGGGCCACTAATTATGATAGTTGAATAATTTTTATGGCTACAACCAACTATGTCCACTTTGTACGATTTTATACATAAAATTTTATTTTTTATTAACATATTTTAACTTACTGATTTCTAAATCCAGCGCCTTAGACCACTTGGCCACGCTACCTCCTAACTTACTGATTTCTAAAAGGTTGTGTTTTATTATCTTTCTTTCCTTAAGGAAAGCTCATTTGTATTAATTTCCCTTCCTATGTTGTCAATTTAAGTGTACAAAATGAACCCCTGATATAAAAAATGTTATAACTGAACTCTGTCACAAGCTTTTCTTAAATTAGCTTAATATTAAATCAAAATTCTTCATAAAGGCATGTTTAGAACAACAAACTAAGTGCATTAGCTGTCAGTATCATGCTGCCATTTTATGTGTTTACTAAGGACATCTATGCTGAATTTCTGATTTCTAGGACAGAATTTCTCAGTGTTCTGCTAGGAAGCATTGAAATGTTGGTTTCTATTTAATATTTTCCAGTAGCTTATTTTGGTAAGGACCAAACATATCTCCTTGGCACACATCTTTTTGGGAACAAATTTCTTGTCAAAGCATCATTATATAGGATGCATATTTTCTTTTAATATAAATTAATAGTTTGGATGCATTTAATAGTATAAAATTAAATTACTAATAGTCATAATTCTTTCATACAAACTAATTTCTGTTAACTTTATTAGCACAAAATGAATAGGTAAAAAAGCAATGTTTTTTCTCCTTATTGCACATGAAAATATAAATATATAAAATCAGACATACTTTTGACAGACTGGAGAAATCTAAGTAGAAAACCTTAATTGTCTGTAAAGGTCAAGTCCCATTTCTGCCAAATGCTAGTGTCTATTTTAAACATTGTATTTCATGATGATACTTCACATCATTTGAAGTCATTTTCCATCTGTAGCAATGCTGTATCAAAATGTCAGGATAAAAATTCCAAATTCATCACATATTTAGATATTTCTGGATATAGAAATACCCAATTGGCATGGGAAATCACATTAGTTTATTGTTAAACCAATTTGGTCAATTGAATAGCATAAATTACCAGGCTAAGACATGATTGCTATATTATTTTCAGTTGCTTCAGACCAATCATACAGAGATTCAATTGATTGTGATCTATTGCTACTGTGAAGCAAACAAAATACATTATAGAGTCATGGACAAAGTTCCAGAATAAAAGGGACTTCAGAATGGAAATGCAGATAAAATAAAATTTAGAACAGAAATATAGACAAAGATGATTAGGACTATAGACAAATATGATTTTTAAAGTAATAAGTTATAATGACAGTAAATTAACAGAAAAAAATTAATACTTGAAACAAGTTGCACATTCAGGAATTTTCTTAAACACTTCAACATTAAAACACAATCCAAATTCAACCAATGCGTTATTTTACAAAATCAAATGTTTTATCAACCTTGAGTTACTTTTATTATAATTTTGCAAATAACAAAACCAGGTATTGTGTCTTTCTACCATGAAAAGTTATAATGCTTTTAATGTAATATTTTGGGAAACAGTATATGAACATATATGATAATCTAATTGAATATCCTGTTAAAAGAAAGTAAACAAAGCTAAAGTGTTTTTAAGTTGGCTGTGTTACTGTCAAGTTAAAAAGTAATATTACACTAATATACTCTAAAATATTGAAAAAAGTCATGCATCAATTTTCAACATTTACCTTGTCATTAAAATATTTATGTATTGACTTTTGATAATTTCTTTAATTTTTGTTTAAAAAAATCCCGAGAGAAAAGAATAGTTCAATATCTGTAGGTTTGTTGAACAATGTGAATGATGTTTTAAAAGAATAAATGTTTTTAGGAAATCATGGAGAATATGCCTGAAAAACAATCCATGCCTTTGAAGACATATATCTAAATATTTATGTGGATTTTAACCATTAAATACAGTAAATATTGAAGACTTGTTTTTTGTTCTGTATTTCCCTTATCTCATTTGCTTATTATTTTCTTGATTTCTTGTATTCTATTAAATATTTTTGTTATAATGAATAGAAATGTATTGATTTTAATGTGACAAGTGTTGGTATGGTTTACATATGTTTTATCACAAAAAAGTTTTCATATGTTGTTAAATCTTATTGCCAGATGGTTTATCCAAATTTTTCTATTCTTTTGTTATGCCTTTTACAGTTTATGAAACTTAAATATAAAGCTGATTTATAAATGTTAATTATGCATTAGTAAACTCAGTAATCTGTTTACCATCAAATAGTATTTTTAATATATATTTTGAGTCTTTGTTTTGTTACTCTTTTGTGAAACATTTTCATGCACATTCTTGATACATATGAATAACATAGTTTCTTTATGAATATGCTTATCTAGTTTTCTTATGGACACACTGGCTTCATAAAATTAGTTCTCTCTAAAAATCTAAAAAAAAATAACGGATTTAAATTCTATTTTGGTTCTTACAAAATGGAAGAAATCAGCACAAATCATTAAGGAAATCAGAATTCCTTTCCTTCCTTTCTACTTTTTATACTAAATATTTTGTGATTTATGATGAAAATAAAATGTATATTTTAATTTTTTAGTAAGATTTGTGGTTTATCTTTTTAGTTTGTTTTTTATTAATATTTTTCAAGTTACATCACAAAGTCACCTGCTTCTTTCCCTCCAATCCCTCCCTCCTTCCCTCACTCTCTGCTACTTCCCCTCTTCTTCCTCTCTCTCTCTCCTCTCCTTCTCCTCTGATTAGGGGTGCTTCCACATATCAACCTCCCTCAATTCATCAGTTACATGAGGGCTAACAACTTCCTCTTATACTGGAGCTTGATAAGGCAGCCCAGCTAGGGTAAGGTGTTCCACTAACAACCAACAAGGTCCATGAGTGCTGGATGGAATTTTTCGTGTGCTAGTTATACTCGGTATCTGTCTGTTTGGGTCTGTGGGTTGTAAGATAGTATTCCTATGATATGGTTAATATCCACTTATCAGTGAGTAAATACTACGTGTATCTTTCTTTGTCTAGGTTAGCTCACTTAGGATGAGCTTTTCTTGTTCCATCCCCTTGGAAGCAAATTTCATGATTTCATTGTTTTCTGAGAGCTATGTAGTATTCTATTGTGTAGATTTACCTTGTTTGTTTGTTAGTTTTGTTTTGTTATCCATTCTTCAGTTGAAGGACAACTGTGTTGTTTCCAGTTTCTGTGTGTTTTCAATAAAGGTGTTATGAACCTTGTTGAAATGATGACCTTGAAGTTTGGTGGAGAATCTTTTGGATATATGCCCAGGAGTGGTATGGCTGGGTCTTGAGGTAGAGTTATTCTTATCCTTCTAGGATACTACCAGATTGATTTCCAAGGTTGTTGTGCAAGTTTGCACTCTAACCAGTAATCGAAGAGTGTTTCCCTTTCTCCACATCCTTGCCAGCATGTGCTATCACTTCAGGCTTTGATTTAGTCAATTTGAAGGGTATGAGGTGGAATCTCAGAGTCATTTTGAGTTGCATTTTCCTGATGACTAAGGATGTTGAGCTTGTCTTCAAGTGCTGCTTGGCAATTAGAGATTTCTCTTTTGTGACTATAAAAGCTCTATATCCCATTTTTTGATTGGATTATTTGGTTTGTTGGTGTTTAATTTCTTGAGTTCTTTATATGTTTTGATTATTAGCCTTCTGTTACATGTGGGGTTGGTGAAGATCTTTTCCCAATCTGTAGGTTGACATTTTGTTCTAATTACATGTCCTTTGGCTTACAGAAACTCTTCAGTTTCACAAGGTCCCATTTATTGATTGTTTATCTTAAAGCCTAAACTATTGATGTTCTGTTCAGAAAGTTATCTCCTGTGCCAATGAGATCAAGACTTTCCCTCACTTTTTCTTCTATTAGATTTAGTGTGGATGGTTTTATGTTGAGGTCTTTGATCCACTTGGACTTAAGTTTTCTGCAGGGTGATAAATATGGGTCTATTTGCATCCTTCTACATGTTGACATTACCACACCATTTGTTGAATTTTAACTAAATCCAGCATTTTTCAATTTTATTATCTATCTATCTATCTATCTATCTATCTATCTGTCTGTCTGTCTGTCTGTCTGTCTATCTATCTATTTATCTATCTATCATCCATCTATCTATCTATCATTTATCTTCTATCTATCTAACATCTATCTATCTATAAAATTTATTCATTTCCATCACCTCTTTTGATGTATTTTCTTGATGTTGAGGGATTTGTTTTCCTCCATTAAGACCTCTATCATTTTTATAAGCATAGGATTAATGTCATTTTCTTGTGTTTCAGTTGTGTTAGGATTTCAAAGGCTTTCTGTAGCATTATAACTAGGTTCTAGAGATGCCACATTGTCTTGGTTTGTTGCTGTTTGTTTTATTTATTTTGTTTTTTGATTGTGTTCTTAACACTGGCCATTAGCCATCTGGTTGACCCTGATCTTGTCTGGTTGTTTCTCATGCACACTGGCCTTGGTGCTCAGAGAAGACCCTGCTCTGTATGTTGACTAATTCTGTGATCCTGGTGTCTATCTCCAGATGATGTGTATATTTGGGTAATAGAGACTGGATCTCTGAGAGAGGATGCATCTTTCCTCAGCTGATCCAGTTGTGACAAAATTGGACCTATAGACAGAGGATTGGATTGGCGGGACTATCCTGTAAGGTCCTGTGGTCTCCTCAGAAAGGCAGGTCTAGGTGTGGACCAGAGACTGGACCTAGTGCCACTTGAACCTGGGGTTTCCCCTCAATGACACAGTTGTCCTGGGTTCAGTAGTTTGGCTGCTGATCCACTCAACAGTCAGATGATACTCCAATGATCTTGAGAGATATTTGGGGCTGTCTAGGCAGCAAACTGTCATTTTTCCATTTTGAAAGCTGCTACTTCCTACTTACTCAAGTAATAACTTTATCCCTTCTCTCTTTGATGGGTTTAAAGACTAATAGATATGAAATTTCAATTGATCTTGAGTTGTTTAGGATTTAAAAGGATATTTTCAAATGTAAATAAAATCCTTAAGGTTTATAAATGTAGGATACAATAGAAAATATTTAGGTTCAGAACTTTAGACACACCAAGATAGATAGATGATTTTTTTCTTCAAGATTGCCTGATACAAAGAAGCTAAAACATTATGTGTGTAACTTTTATATATGGTTTTCTTGATTGTCTCATATTTGTTCTTACTGTTTTTACTAAATAAGTTTTAAAAATTATCCTTTTTATTAGACAAAAGGAGGGAATTGATGGGGTGATGTTATGTATTCTACATGTTAATTACCTGGTCCCTGAGGCCTATTTGGTGTGGTAGGCCATAGTACCCCAAGTGAGGCTGCGTTTAACTTTCTTGTTAACCATTGTCTCTGATTATTTAAATAGATGCTGAAGCCTGAGATTGGGAAAAGACAGAGGTAGGCAGAACTAAGGTGCTCAGACTTCTGAAGCAGAGAGGTTGATGGGTAGAAGAAGCCTTCAAGGAAGCAGCAAGAGCAGGAAGGATTACACACTCTTGGTTATAAAAAATAATGTCTTTTTTTTTTTAGTGTAACAGATAATTTTTATTTAAAACACTTCTATTTATTAGTACTTATCAAACTCCTATAAAATAACTATATCCTACAACCTAATACTTAAAATCTTAATATCTAAAAAACTGCAAACACTTAATATCTAAAAGCACCTAACCAATACTATTTTAATTTTATTTTTTTATAATTTATTTTTTATTTCTTCAAGTTACATCTCAATCACAATCCCCTCCCTACTCCCCCCTCCAGTCCCACCCTTCCACCCTCTTCCCCCTCAACCCCCCAACCCCCCATCCTCTATCCTGTTTTTTTTTTTTTTAGTTTAAGGTATATCTCCCCCACCCCCACTCCAACAGAAAGAACGTCATTCCACTTGTCCTGGAACATCGGCATAAATTGGGGAATAACAGCCTAGGGGGTGTAAAATTATATGAGGTCATATTTGAGGAACAGAATTAAGGGCTAGCTTAGATGGGCCAAGATTGCTCAATTCAGGCCAAGACTTGTTAAAATCCATGTGGTCTCTGTATGCTCATTTATAAAGGTGGGTTAGGGATTAACACCACTGACCAATTAAATATAACCTAAATATTAGTAAATAATTTAATTAATTCTTTCTACAAATGGTGTTCAATGTAAATTAATCAATTAATTCTACACTGAGCTCCACTGGAACAGAAGATGTCCTAGACCACAGGTTGCACAAGCTGGGAGCTCCATCCAGGCTGGGTGCCAGAGTAGGCTTGTGGCTAACTGTCACAAGAGCTTGGTGCTAGGGTGAGTAGCCAGTCCCAGTGTTTGATGGAGAAACATTGAAGCTGGTTGTATTTGTCGTCAGCCTTGGCTCGCGATTTCTCTGTTGTGACTGAGTTTGGCCCCATGTCACTCAGCTATTGTGTGCACTGTGTGCCGCCAAGTTAGGAACACTTTGAAAGAAGTTATCACTGACCTTTGCGCTCCTGTGGTCTGGCTGTACTTCCTGGGAGAGCAGGCAGGTCAAAGTGATGGGTGGAACTCAGGAAGACAGGCAAAGCCACTGACCTGTGGCTGGAGCATAGGCTGGATCTGAGCATGACTTGTGCCCAGAGCTCCTCTCCAGGTGGGTGACAGAGCCAATTATCACAACTCACAATTATCACAGGACACAACTCAGGGTAGTGTCCTGGGGCCTGAGTGCACTGTTTGGCATGGTGACCAGCCTTAGCGTTTGCCGTGGAAATTCATGCAGTCTGTGTTTCACAGTCAGTTGCAAGGCTTCAGGTTCTCACCACAGTGACTAATTTCATTCCCCACCACTCAGATGCCAGGCTCTATTTGTTAGTGTCATCTTGGAAAATCAAACCTTTTATACTTCCTAATCAAAATGGAGAAAAAAAGATGTAAAACTGTAAAAAAAAAAAACACATGAAAGATGGTTTCCAGTTTGATAAATCAGGATCTACATCAAAAAAAAAGTATGAGTCAAAGCTTCAATTTGGAAAAAAAATAACAAAAGATTATTCTTTTCATACAAATTAGAGTTGTGTGCAAAATCCTATATTGATTCCCAATGAGATTGTATGAGAATGCCATGAAAAACAGGAAAAAGAAACTCAGCATCCTTAAATAGAAAGAAACCAGAAGGCCAATGGAAGCTCTTTTTATTTCATATTTTAAACACATTTCTGAGAGAAAAAACAGAGACGTTGAACAGTTCACGTAAAGGGGCTACATGCACTTTTCAATTCTTACATTAAGTTAAAGTTACTTTTAAAGATATACATGGATAAACAATGCAGCCTTAAAGTTACATAAAAACACACACTGTAAATGAAACAGATATTGGAAGTAATTTCTATATATGTTAGGAAAAATTCTAATTACCTCATGACAAGCAATATTAGATATGACTGCAAAATATATTGATTAACCTCCCATAAGAATTATACATAATCTTAATTTTTGTACATTAGCTATTTTTATAAATATATTTTTATAATATTAAATTCTGGCAACACATTTATTTGGAGAAAAATATACAGTGAATAATGTTTTAGAAAGATTTTGATTAGGAAAAGCATTATGTCTTTGAAAGAAATTGGCATATCTTATTTATAATAGAAAGTCATAAGAACCATCTACAATTGAGCACTGGTTCAAAGGAAATGGCAATACTGATGCTACCTAAGTACTTTATGTATATGTTAAAATAACGTGTAAAACATTAAGGGATAAACAACTTGTATCATCTATAAATTCATTAATGTTACTTTGAAATAATATATACACATATGGCACATATAGGTGCACACACACACACACACACACACACACACACACACACACATATATATATAGACTCTGGTACTTGCATGCATACTCAGTCCTATGTTGTTTCTTTAATGACATTCATATGCAGTTACCAAGTTCCTGACTTAAAGGTATTTCATGGACCATATTAGCTATCTGAGTTATATGCTATAATAGCTATGAATTACAGTATATGTTCTGGAGTCCTAGAAAACTTCAATGGAAACTATGCTTCTTACTAGATTTGACCTTATTTAAGCTTCGGAAATATGAGTCAAATTCTATATATCATTTTCAGTGTGTTTGCTTCATTGTCTGTAGAGATGGGAGCTAAGTTAGAATTTGCTTTATGTGGATGTTATAAGAATCTAATAATACAACAATTCACAGTGTTTTGAGGAGCTCAAATACTGTGGAATTTCCTCCTGTATCATCTGAAATGACTGTGCACACTTAAAAGAGCTGGTATTGGGTAAGAAAAATGCACAATTCTTCATTTAAAACTATTTAGTTAAAAAAAAAATTAACTGTGTGAGAAGACATTGGCATGGACCCTTGATTTTTCCATTCCATAATTAACTTCCTTTTTGAATTTTAAAAATTAAAAATTCTCAGAGTTAATACAATGATAAATGGTATTTACAATGCTCTCACAATGATGCTTTAATGATTTAACAATACCTAAAATATATTACTCTTTAGTAATACTAGTTCAAAAATCAGAGTGCTTGTAATAAAGAAAATTGATAATGAATATAGAATCTGCTAGGCATACAAATTCAGTGCTTAAACATTGGAATACATTTATCTAGAATTTAAAGTTTAAATTTTTGCTGTAAAATGAGGGATTCTAGAAAAAAAACATGTAAAAATATACATCATATATTTTATGCGGTTTATTTATGTATGTTTGAAATATCCTGTCATTTATGAATGTATAAATAAATTATCTTGTTTAATAATGACTTAGAAAATACAGAATTTATAACTGAAATATATAATATATTACATTGGACATTTAAAAGTTTCTTTACAAAGAAATCCATCAAGGATTACTTGACATGGACACACAAACCTCAGGGTTCAGTCCTCCTTTTTCAGAACTGAAATAATAAACATAAATAGATTCTTTTGTTACCTATCAAAAGGTGAATTTCATTTATTTTACTACATATGTACTTTCTCAAATTTCAGAAAAAAAAGTTTTATTAGTAGTTTCACAGGCAGCATCAAAGCTTTTAATGATGCAAACTATGAAAATATGGTACATAAACATGTTCCTTGTGCTCTTGTACCTACAGGCTTCCCCTATATCTATTATACACAGAAATATCAGAAGAAAGTGTTGGAGTCTCTCTTTAAGAAAAATAAATTTGCTATCTTTATTGTCATCTTTATTTTTCAACTATATTGTTAAAATTCCTAACGTACCCTAAAGATTTAACAAAAGAGTGATCCAGCTCAGTTTTCTCTGTGTAGACTTTTCTGAACATGTATTCAAAACTCATGTAGCATCATCATTCTAATAAGAGCAATGATTGTGAGCAAAGTAATGTTGCTTATTCAGTTGGGTGTCAATGGAAAATTTCACTAGATAAGGTAAGTTGATTATAAGGTATTTGTTGAGAATTTACCTTTTCATTTTTTCTAGCAATTTATTGTATGGATCAAAATTCACTCTAGATAATTTACATCTATTCAAGTTTTTTATAAATAAATATATGTGCACACACAGTACTCTATTATTTAAAAAAAGGTGTATTGTTAAATATGTTGTCTACATCTGAAATGCTTTTATTTAAAATTTGTTTTATTTGTTTCATTAAAATTTAAGATTATTCTAATATGATACTGAAACTTTTAATGGGTTTAATAGTTAAAGTTGGAAAAGCTTGGCTCATGGTTGTTATTTTCAGCAAAATTATGAATTTATAATATATGTCATAATTTGTTTCATGAATTAAGATACGCAAAAAACAAAACTACATAGTTCTGTATCAATTATGTAAATCATATTTATAAAGTAATTTCTCTTTAATGTTTACTGAAAGTTGCAATTGTTTAAGCATATAAGGAAATCTGATTCATGAGTTACTACCTTCATTATGTGAATTAAAAAAATAATTTAATTGTAGAATAGTAGATTTCTTTAAAACTTCTAACAGGCTTTGGGTATGACTGTTGTTTCAGTCACTGTTCTATTGCTGGGAGGAAACACCATGACTAAGGCATAAGAAAGCATGTAATTTAGGACTTCCCTACAGTTCTGGGGTTTGGACCCTTCTTATCATGTCAGGCAGGTGCTGGAGGAGTAGCCGAGAACTTTACATCCTCATCTATAGTAAAGAAAGAGAGCCAAAAGATTAAGTGTGGGTGTTTGAAACCCCAAAGTCCATCACCTCTAGTCACATACCTCCTACAATAAAGACACGCCTCCAAATCCTTTCCAGCAATTTCTCAACTTGGGACTAACCTTGCTACTATATGAACCCATGAGGGCCATTCTCATTCAAACAACCGCAGCTGTCTAACATTTTTTACTTTTAGAAAACCAATTTTAAATATTGGTTATAATATGATAAATTGTTACATTAAAAAAAAAAAAAACTTAAGGACAGTCTCATAAAATGGGCTATTCCCTAAGAGGAACTCAAGGCTGTGTAGAAACAAGGAAAGTGAGCAAAGCACAAACATCAATGGACTAATTTATTCCTCTCTATTCTTGGCTGTGGGTGTCACACAATCAATTGCTTTCAATTCTTGTCACTCTGGCATCCCTGAAATTACTCACTGTAACCTGAAGTTGTGGGCAAGTAAGTCTTTCTTCCCTAAGATGCTGCTTTTACATTACCTAAAAAAAAAACAAAAAACAAAAAACAAAAACAAATAGAAACTGGAAAATAAACTGGTGCACAAGTATATTTGTTAGATTCTCTTACACACATGAATCCTTCATGTTCTTTGTTTGGTAAATAAACAGTAATGTTGAAATCTTAAAAGACAATTATCATTTTCCCCTCTTTCATTCATTGATTTCCTGGAAGTTCTTTGTATGCTCTGCAGAGAAGTTGCTACATTGCTGTAGGAAAAAAATTCATGGTTGTAAAAGTCTACCCCTTCTCTTAATTTGATTCCATCAGTATTCTTATCATGAAGCCTATGAACTGTCTACACCACTGCTGATGATATAGTAGTGATGTTGAAATGAAGCAAATGCTAAAGTTGTATCAAATTACATTTTAATAGTTTTTTAAACTTGAGGCTATTGATTTTCCCCTAATAATATTTTGATTTTCATTATCATATTTCATAATAATATAAAGAAAAAAAAGATTTGGAGATATGTCTCAGAATCATAAATTTCAGAAGAGCGATATGACAGGAATGAGATGACAACACATTTTTTAATGTCCCCATTTATTTCCTGGGACTCATAAACAGTAAGAGGCGAAATTTGACAGAGTACAAGATTTGGAGATAATAATCAGAGCAGAAAAAATAATTCATATGGAATAAATTACCCAACAATCTGGATTTCAGCCTCTAATTTTGACATATCTGTGGAAAACAGGCTTAAGTAATGTATTCCAATGTACATCTCTTTAAAAATAGCTATGTCTTTTAAAAATAGCTATGTCTTTTAAAAATCTTTTAAAAATAGCTATTTAAAAATAGCTAGGTATTGTTTGTAGTAATACTTAATAATGAAATGTCAAGTTTTGACCTCTCGCTACCAACCGACATAAACTGTTTAGGATAATTAAGAAACGGAAACTAATAGTCATGAAAACGTGTCATTTTGTTAGTTACTATGACAGTCTATCACAGTTATTTTCTAA
>CAJQZJ010000727.1:3253576-3310473 GCA_907164525.1 Lophiomys imhausi | reverse complement strand
TAGTTATAAGAAAAAGAACCATTATTTGGACTGAAAGGGAGAGCTGTTGGGGGGAAAAATAAATACCTTAAACTAAAAAAAAAAAAAAAAAAAAAAAAGGAAGGGAAGAGGATGGTGGGGCTGAGGGGGAGGAGGGTAGAAGGGTGGGACTGGAGGGGGGATTAGGGAGGGGATTGTGATTGAGATGTAACTTGAAGAAATAAAAAATAAATTATTAAAAAAAATAGCTATGTCTAAAGCAAAATTTTCAACAGTGTTGATAAAAGAATTAATAAGCAATATTATTCCTGTTTTTGATACAGGTAATATCTATTAAAGTAAACAAATGTGTAAAGAATAAATGTTTATTATATTTGTACTAAACAATTTAATTTCCATAATAATTCTTAGTGGGAAGATGGTAGACAATGAGAATACCAAGAATTACAAGTGCACATTTTGGCCACACATTACTTTTTACTATTGAAGAGAAAGGATATCAATTTAGATAATAAAAACAAGAATTTCTGAAACCCAGAAGTGATTTTTGAGCTCATTTTAGTTATACAAGATTAATAATACATTTTATAATGAAGAAACCCACCAGGCATGCTGGTGTACATCTTTAATCCCAGCACTCAGAAGGCTGAGGCAGGTGGATCTCTATAAATTCAAGGCCAGCTAACTCCACCAAATGAGAAAGGGGCAGCTACATAGAGAAACCCTGTCTCAAAAGGTCAAAAACAAATCCATCTAAGAAAATCTGCTTAATTATAGAGTAATAAGCTACCTGTGTAAAGTTGGGATAATTCTCAAACAAGTGAGATTAGCTTGACCTGAATAGATAAATGTGAGTTTAACTTAGGGAGGAGTTTCACAGTATTCTTCCACTTGAATACCACTGTATGTTGAGGAAACAGTAACATATACTTTGGGAAAATAGCAGTCTTTTAAATAAAAATAATACATTAGTAAATTTGGTAACAAAATTTTCTTTCAATGTTTCTGATACTAACTTCATATTTTTCTCATCATTTTTCCTCATATATAAAGTGAACTGTGTATTAAAGTCACTCTACCATTATTATATCTGAAAAGTTTATTAGCATTTAGGATTTTTGTTTGTTTGTTTGGTTGGTTGTTTTTTGTTTTGTTTTGTTTTTTCAAGACAGGGTTTATCTGTGTAGCCCTGGCTGTCCTGGACTCACTCTGTAGACCAGGCTATCCTTGAACTCACAGAGATATGCCTGCCTCTGACTCCTGAGTGCTGGGATTAAAAGCATGCCACACCACACCCGGTGCATTTAGGTATTTTGTATTTTAAGTTGACCATAGTTTTTATGGACCTCTACTTTTGTTTCAAATACAAAATGGAGTATTGATAGATAACAGTATTTAACAAAACTGACCTAGATATTTTCTTACCTCTGAGGAATATATATTCTGATGCATATCAATTTTTTATGCTAGTGACATAATATCATTTTCTTCAAAGTCTAGAATTCATTCAAGAATTTTGAAAATAAGTAATTTCAAACTGTCTAGGAATATATGATCTGTGCTTTTTTTCTTTTCTTTCTCTCTTTTTTTTTTTTTTTGTTCAGAAAATGTTTGTATGGTTTAAGTTCCTGTGTGTTTTGTCTATAATGGCTTACTGAAGTCTGGTATCTGATGGACATATAGCTTTGCATGGAATAATCCAACTGCCTTAGGAGCAGGGGTATAGTATTTATACTACAATTATTGTGTAGAAAGCACAGGATTAATGTTCATTCTGCAGTTTAATAACATTTTTAAAAAACTGAAGTTGTGAGAGTAAAAGGAAAAAAATACCATTTCTGAAAACAAAGAAAGTTAATATAAAGATTACTTATTTCTTCAATTATTAAGACACAGAAGTCAAACAAAGAGTGAGAGTATAGTTTAGCTTGGAAACTAAAGAGTAAAACAAACGACATTGAAAATGACCCATATTGTGTTTAAACTTCATTCCTCCGGAGGGTGAACCTTATGTCAAGCAAACAGACCTTATGCACAGAATGCCCTTATCTTTCACATTATAATATTTTTAACTAATATTATCATTGATTTGACATACTCTTGGTGACAATACCTAATTTATTTTGAAACTCAAATGACATTAATGGAGAATATAAAAGTTTGATGTTTACCAAAATGGATCATAGGTTAAAATAAAGTTGAGACGTGCTTGTTTGAACATACATTAGAACTTAATTATGGAATGATTATAAGAACTTGAATGTAACAATGGCAATTTCAGTAAGCTGGGTAGCTGAAGAAAAGATACTTATTTCCTATTCAACTGATTATTTGATGACCTTGAATATGTGAAGATGCAAAATGGTATGAAGAAATAGGTTTCCTTCTTAAAACTCTCAGTGAAATTCTATTGCGTTTCTTACATCATTTCAGTCCTAAAATTCAAATTGACATTTACACTTGTAAATACATCTTGTTTTTAAATATGGCTAGATTTTTTTTATGTTTCACCTGTCTTAAAATTAATATTACTTGATTCTAGTTGCTGCTTAATCTATGATGCTTTTCAGATTGAATAACAAACAAAATATTGTACACATTTAATTTTATTTTAAATGATATTATTTGACATATATAATTATTGTGAGGCATTGAACTTTAGTATAAAAATAATACCCTTGGTTTATGTGATACAGCACAATTCTGCTTTAGTAGTTAGTAATTAATTACTCTTTTCCAGAAGCACAGTGGCTACTCTGACTAATCAAAAGGAAAAGCAATGGGTATTTTATTTTTGCTTTACCAAATCTGTCTTTTTTCCACGTACATTCATCAGTGGATGTACCCAGTGATCATGGGTTCCAACAGTTTCCAAAGTTCTCTCAATTGATATGAGTATTGTAGGTACCACTTGGTAATTTGTGGTAGCTCCCAAAACCGTGATGTACACAACAAACGGACAAGGGGACTGTACGAAAGTTGAGAGTTTGCTATGAACTTATTTAGGTCTGTACCACCACTAATTGATTGTACTTATTCTGAGGTATAGTCTTTTTGTCATATCAGTCAGTTCTTCCTGGAAACACAGAAATTCCCTCAAAATCTCATTCATAGGCTTCTCTTGTTTTTTAAACTTTATTTTTTTCTTTATTTATTGTTATTATGTGTGTATGCATTGTGTGTGTGTGTGTGTGTGTGTTTGTGCCTGTGTGTTTGTGTGTTTGTGTGTGTAGGTCAGGGTTTGGCAATAGTCCACTGTTTCTTTTCACCATGTGGATCCTGGGGCGAGAAATCAGATTTTGATACTTGGGAGTAAGCAATTTTATCAGCCATCTTGTTTCCTACCTAATCAAATTGAAAATGAGTACAAAGTATAACACAAAACAAAGCAGACTAAATTGAGACCAAAATGAATCTATAGTAAGAAATGCCAATAAAAAAGCAAAACCAAATGCCTCTTCCATATATTTTCCTATTTTAAAATACCAAGTTCATGAAAAAAATGTATATATGATAGTTTAGTTTGCTTAGCTATAACAGCTATCAGAAACATGGGAATCATGCAATTTGTAGCAAAATGGATGGAACTAGAAAAGCTCATCCTAAGTGAGCTAATCCAGACTCAGAAAGATACACATGGCCTTTACTCACTTATAACTGGATTTTAGCCATGTAGGACAGGATAAATATCCTACGGCAAACACAACAAAAGGAACAGGGACATAGACTTTGTTCCCTGTTTGTGGGACACTTTACCCTAATGGAGCTGCTATGTAGGCCCACAGTACAAGAGGGAGCCCTTAGCTCTCATATGACTGCTGAACTGAAGGGGGGCTGATATGTAGGAGCACCCCACACAGGAGGAGTAGGATAGGTTGGAGAGGAGGGAGAGAGTGGAAGGGTGTGACAGAGAGGAGTGGATAGAGGGGACTCTGATGGTGATGTAACTTGAAGTAATAAATAACTTTAAAAAATCACAAAAAGGAAAAAAAACAATCATTTTCAGCTACATATTGGGATAATATGGTTTATCACCCATATAACAATTATTGCATAAACAATATGGAAATATGGAGTTTTTGTAAAGTATTGATGAGTACCTTATAACCTTAGGAGGTTATATAAATCTGTAGAAGTACCAGAGAACCATATATGATAAAAAGACAAAAATATCTTTCAAGGGAGGAAAAGTCTTGTTAGAAAACTACCTAAAATATGCATTGGAAATTAAAGGACAGTGATGGTTTATTTATTTTAGAATCTACTAATTCTCAAGAGTCTTAAAAATTTTATACAGTGAAGAATTCTGTTATTCATCTCAGAATGTACACCACATTGGTGTGGCCAGTCTCAGAACGACACTTGTCCTCCACAAGCAATTCATCTATGTAGACTGCAACTGATCTTCCTGGCAGAAATATCTTCACACCAGGGTCTGGTCCACTTTTACCTTGGCAGGAAAAAAAAAAGGAGAGAGAAGAATGGGAAAAATCTCACACAAATGGATATTGAAGGGCCCTGAGCATCACAAGGTGCTTTCACTGATGTCTTTGGTCAGAAATAAGTACAATAGCCTGAATGATTGCAACTGCCCTGAGAAATCCAGTGTCCCAGACTGACTCACATGAAAGGAAAACTGACCCTGGATAAAGCCTCCCCATGACTATCACGTTAATAGTATTGCATTGCACTCAGCGATTCCTAACAACAATGTAAGATTCTGGCACACATCTACATTTGGTAAACATTGTATGATCATGTGAGAAAAGGTATCATTGCTCACCATTTGTGAAAGGAAACAAATGAGCCATGGAGTATTTTTATATTATCTATGTGAGAGAGGTATATATTAAGCTTATTGCATCAAGTGTATTCAAGCAGATGAAAATAGCAAATAATTTGAATACATGATCATAAGTATACTTAGTGTATTTTGAATTAGGCTCAAAAATGCATAATTGGATCCATGGCTGTTAAAATTATTTTAAAAGTCAGAATACTATAGATTACTTAGTTATTAATATGATTAACCAAGACAAATAAATAGTATAATATTAATTTTATGAATATTGTAAAATATTTCCAATTCATAAAAATCATTATATATCAATATAACACTTTCTGTGTGATTATATTAAGATCATTTCACAGGGCCTTTTTTTTGGTTTTTTGGTTTTTTTTTTTTAAAAGATTTATTTATTATGTATACAGTATTCTGTCTGCAGGTATATCTACAGGCCAGAAGAGGGCACCAGATTTCATTAAGGATGGTTGTGGGCCACCATGTGGTTGCTGGGAATTGAACTCATGACCTCTGGAAGAGCAGCCAGTGCTCTTAACCGCTGAGCCATCTCTCCAGCCCTTCACAGGGCCTTTTATACTTGAGTTACATTTTTAAATTATGTCAGTTGTTAACCACTTTTCTTTGTGTAACTTCAGAATTTAAATTTGCTTTAGTGGTGTTGATGGAACTGAAGTTCTCTGAAAAGAAACTAACAAATCAAACATCTTACATTAGTATTCCTCTTTTTTTGTGTGTGTAGCAAGCAAGCATATCACTTGTTTCATGAATAAGTTATATCAATAAGAAAACATGGTATATATATGTGCTTATATTACTCCTGAAATTAATTACAGGCTTAACTTCATAGTTTTTTTTATTTTTTTTATTATTTTGTGAATTTCACATCATGCAGATTTCCATAATAGAGTTTTTGAGATGTCTACCACTCTTTTAGAAACCTTAGGCAACATAACTACAATGTGTTCTGCCTCATCCATTGTGCAGTAGTCAAATGACCTTTTAAAAAGGTTAAAGGTCAGTAATTGAAGCTTCTCTACAAACTGACTATTTATGCTTTGCAAGTATATGCCATGTATAATGAAGCAGATAATTTGTCTCTATTTTTACCCTACAAGTTTAGCCATTATTAGGAGATTTTAATTAATATTTTCAATTATACGACATTTTTAGTGTGACCTAACATCAGCTATAGACGGAGGTTACCATGATACGAATATTCATTAGGACTCTGAGTTGTGATAGCAGCAAAAATATTCTGAAACAAATCATAAACAAGAGAAGGAATTATGAGAATTTCCAGCATTTATTGAGATACTAGTGAAACTAGTACTTTTCCTTTCATTAACCAAGTAAAACAATTTAATAAAACTTTGAATTTTAATAAAATTCACTTTGCTCTTAAAATTAAAGGTAAATTATTCATAGATCAGTTTCTAAAATTTTGCTATTTAATTTATTGATTTAAGTTAGAATCATAACAGACATTTGGCATAAAGAAAAATTCTTCCTTGATAAAAAAAAATTTAAGCTCAAAATCAAGTTGCTATTTGAATGAATTATTTAGGGAAATTAATTTATACTTTTTGCTTGTGTTAATTGAAGTCTATGCTAAAACATATAACTTAGAAAGTTAATATAGAAAAAAACTGCAAAGGATGTAGTCCATGAAGGAAGAATTTATGAAAGACTCACAATATAGCAAAATGCCAGGATTAAGTTTGCACTCAACTCTGCTGGAAGGTGCCATGACAGAGACCCTGGAGGAGCAATGCTTGGAACAACATTCGTATTCATTTTCTAGTTTTGGGCTGAGTTGCTATCCCATCCAAATACCAGGCAGGTCCAATCCTAAATAGAGCTGTAATGGGCACATTGTTTTATAATATGGGATATTAAAATAAGCAATGGAAAAGGAATTACAGAACATAGCATTTAAAATGCCTTTTTGGGAGAACTGTAGTGATCTCATATTTTAGTGTATGATGAATTTTCACATGTTGAAGGAAAGAATAATAATACCATGAAACTACAAGAAAAGTTAAGATCAAGGCACTCTTCTTGTGCTCAGTCATATTGCTTTTAGAAGGCTAGGCACACCCGAAGGAAGACTTTTGTAGAAAAGTGGTGCTGGGGAGTGCCTGCATTACCTGGAATACATATATGTTCAGAGATGTCTGGCCAGGTACAGCTGACATTTCACACACTTTGTATGCATGTAAAAATATATTGTCTCTCTTCAACTGCAAAAAGCCGAAGTATGTTGAATTCAAATTTGTGTAAATTCTTTGTACAAAAATCTATATACATCTACTTTTGTTCATTTTTTTGCCAATTTCAACAAATTTTATAAGAATTGCATATAAGTGGTGCTATACAGTCAGTATGGAGCAGAAATGATGTATTGACTAAAATACAATCTAGAAATTAACAAAGAAAAAAAAAAAAACCTTGAGGACTGAGCTGTGAAGAGCACTGGTTATTCTTGCAAAGGATAGGAATTAGTTTCCTAGCATCCATAGGGAACCTCAGAACCTTTCAACACTCCAGTTTCAAGGGATCTAATTCCCTCTTCCGGTGTTTGTGAGCACCAGACACAGTTATGGTATACATACATACATACATAAATGCAGAAAATTTTATCATATACATACAATTCAATGAATATTTGATTTAAAATAGAATGAGAAAACAAAACTTGTAAAAAGCAGGAGCATACCTTTTCTGGTAATATCTGGACAAATATAAAACACAAAAAATGAGATAATTGCAATAATATATAATTATAATAAATAAGAGTTAACTAATGAAATTTTTATTAAATTTTATCTTTAAATTTTAAGTATAAATATAAGATATATCAAAACCAAACAAAGGGTCATAAGACAAATATAGTGGAAAATATGTCATGTAAATTCTAGCTACAAATAGATAGAAGGTAAAAGACCACACAGATTTAAAAACATACCTTTTGTTTGCACAATAAATAGTTAAAACACTATTATGTAAATGGTACTGTATCTTTTTTTTTCCAACATTGTGAACCATTTGATTTTATTGGGGTTACTTTTGGGAGTATAGGTGAAGGTTACTTACAGGAGCAAAAATGACTCAAAGACAATCACATCCCCAAAGCCCATCCCAGCATGGGTGACAAGGGGTCATAAAAGCAGCTAACCTGGAGCACACTGGACAGCTTGCAAGCAGGTCGGAGAGTGTCCTTTCCATGTGCCTCAGTTGATCCAAACCTCTTCCAGGCAGCTCAGGTGGTTTCTGCTTCTTCCAGGCAGCTGGCCAAGATTCAGTCTTCTTGGTAGCTTGACTTATCTGTGCTTTTTTTTCATTTTCTCTTTTCGGAGCCCGCTTTATAGCTCTGTTAGCATATCAAGGAGGGCCCTAGTGAATCTGGTCAGTTTCAGGGACTTCCTGAAGCTATTTTGAGTTAATAACCTTACTGCTTAAGGAGCACACTTGCAGGATAGAATATTTCAGTCTTGGAGGAAACTGTTACAAGAATGAAAAAGTAGCTAAGGTACATAGTCTTTCTGACTTGGGTTAGTGATGACCCAGAGCCAGCAGGCTGCCCACCCAAGAAGCACATTCTTAAAGACAGCAGTGATTTCACACTGGGACTAAGTAGCCAGGCCCCAGCCCCAACAACATCTAGGATTCTTTACAAAATTAAGTTGCCAAGTTGTTATTGCCATGGCTCAGGCTTGAGTCTCCAGCCTGGAATCCCAGCTCAGTGAACCTACCTCTATCCGGCCAGCTGCAATCACATTCCCCAAGACTTCAGCTACTTCTTTGTCCTGTGACTATCTTGGGTGGTGCCAGAAAGTGGGTGCTTGTGATGTTCTGAGGATGGAGGTGGCCACTGTGTTACTCAGCTTTCTACCACTATGACAAAATGTCAATAAAATTAGAAGAGGAGGTTTTCTTTTTTTTTTTTCCTTATTTTTTGTTTTGGCTCATGATTTCATAGAGTATAGTCCAAGGTTTTTTGACCCCATTACTGTGGTCTTGTGGAGAGGCTTCAGGGTGAGGAGATTTGGCAGAACACAGCTACTCATCTCAATATATCTGGGTAGCAAAGAGAGAAAGGGAAAGAGAGAAAGGGAAAGCCTTACTTTTTAAGGGTAAGGCTTCAACACCCTAATTTCTGGCCATTAGACCTTCCTTCTTTTTTTTTAAAATTTGTTTTTGATTTCTTCAAGTTACATCTCCATCACAATCCCCTTCTTAACAAGTGAAGAAGAGACTATGACCAGATCAAAGGCTTTTAGATTTAGTTTAGATCTGTGAGTGTTTTGCTGGGATTTATAGATGTGTACCATTGTGGTCACGTGTTGATGGAGTCCAGAAAGGGCATAACATACCCCTGAAACTGGAGTTACAAATGGCTTAGTGCACTATGTGGGTGCAAGAAACCAAACCTGGATCATTTCTGCCAAAGCAGCAAGTGATCTTATTGCTAAGTCATCACTTCAGACTCCAAATCAAAAGCATTTTAAGATAAATAAGTTGTCACGAATATACTAATATAAATTTTTTATGAAAATTAAATCTCCCTTACCACTGTAAAACATAAATGTTAGTTACAATATATTTTGTCCAAAAGTCTAATTAACATGTTACATAACTACTCATTGTAATTTCTTGTTATTTAATTTTGAACTGCTAAGTATATACTTTTAAGCAATAATCTATGATATAAAAATAGATTTTAAAATATAACATTTAAAAATTTAAAAGTGAGGCTTAAAGCATTCTGTTATAAAAATAAATAAATGTTTGTTTGTTTATTTATTCATTTTATATCCAGGTCAAAGCCCCTCCCTCTTCTCCACCAGGTCCCACCATCCAATCCTCTTACCCCTTTCTCTTCTCCTTCTCCTCAGATAAGAGTAGTGGTATAGAAATTGACCAGTGGATCAACGGAATCATACTGAAGAGGCAGAAATGAATCCACACACCTATGGTCACTTAATTTTTGACAAAGAAGCCAAAAATGTACAATGGAAAGCAGGCTGCAGTTATTTTTCATATTGTTAAATTTCACAATTATGGTTATGTCAAATTCTATGTTAGTCATTTTTGTGCTATGTTCTAAATTTAAATCACGGAGTTAACTGCACTAGAGTTGATGTCTACAACAGTCTAAATATACATTCAGCAGATAAAATGAATATTTCTTGAGGCTCAACAACACCTGAAAAAACAAATGAACAGACCAATATCTTTTAATTGAATCAATTTATGATTAACTCATGAGACTTTCCTTGGTAATAGCTTTCATTACATTCATGTGCATTTGCCAAGTACTTCGATGTATCTTGATAATGTTTTCCCCTTCCTCAACTCCTCTCAAAGTCTCTTCACCCATTCCCAACTTTATGTTACTTCTCTAGTTTTCTCTGTGTCTCTGTCTCTCTCCCTCCCTCACTGGTTCTCTATTAAAAAAAAAAAAAGAAAATCTAAATAAAAAAAAAACCAAAACAAAACTAAAAACTGGTAAGACAAAAAGAATGCCAAACAAAACAATAAGTCATTAAAACAACAATAACAATAACAACAACAAACAAACAAAAATTAAGGAATTTATTCTGCTGACCAATTACTCTTGGCATAGGGCCTACCTTGAACTGTGGTTGATACAATCATACTACATTGACTGAAACCAATTTTCCACTTGCCAGTTGGTCTTAACTACAAATAGCTTCTTGACAAGACTGAAATCCTATGTTCACTCCCCTGCCTCAATCCAGGAACAGCATTTACTCAAACCTGTGCAGGTCTTATACATGTTTCAACAATCTCCATGAACTCATATGTGTATCAATCCTATTATTACTGGAAGACACTTTTTTTCTTGGAGTATCCATCACCTTAGTCTCCAACTATCTTTCTGTTTTCTCTTCTGCATAGTTCCTTGAGCATTTTAATGCCTGCCTTTGTTCTGTATATTTAGTGTTTTTGTTATGTTGTGTCATGAGATATTTCTTTTCCGATCCTGCCTTTGGATGTTCTATTTAATTCTTCTACCTTTATATACATCTTTCTTCAGATTGGGAGAATTTTCTTCTGTGATTTTGTTAAAAATATTGTCTGTAGCTTTGTCCTGAGTTTTTCCTCATTCCTACTATTAATAGGCTTGATCCTTTCAAAATGTTCCAGAAATCCCAGATGTCTTGTACCTGGGTGTCTTTCTTCCTTCCTTCCTTTCTTTTTTTTTTTTAAACATTTCTTTGACTAAGTTATCCATTTCTCAAATGATCTCTTCCATATCTTAAGGTGTTGTTGAAGTTTACATCTGAATTTTTTAGCATTCTGTCATTTATAGTTTTATTTAAGTTTTTGTTTTCTTTAGTGATTCTACTTTTTGTTAAATTATACTTTCACATGTTAAACTGTTTTCATTATTTCATGCAATTGTTTATACCTTCAGGACCCTTATTGAAGCATTTATTCATATCATCCTTAGCCTCTTTGAACACATTTATAATAGCTATTCTGATGTCTTTGTCTTATGCTTAAGTTAAATTACTTCTTTCAGATCATATCAATAGGGCTGTTGCCTTCTGGAGAAGGCATATCATTTTGGCTGTCCATTTTTGTCTGTTTGTTCTCATATCTAGGCAACAGACTATAATGTTGGAAATGTTTGTTGTTATAGCTCTATGGTCTTGTCTTTGCTGGGTGATGTTCTCTTCCTTGGTTATTATTTTCCACTCACATTTATTATATATCTTATACTGAAGTTGTCTTTGTACTCAGAAGCTCCTGCTCCATCCTCCAGAGTACTGGAGTTATTGCCTTGTACCATCATATAAGGCTCCATATCATGTATTTATAAGGACAGCCTCTTGTGCATTCCTGTGTTAGAAGCCTTGAAAATTTACAGTATTCATAACCCTAAAATGTTAAAATTGTTTGTATTCACCACAAATTGTTAAATAAAAGCAGAGTGAATATATTTATAAATAAGCAATTCAGAGTACATTAGTTTGCTGAATTTAAGATAGGATTTAATCAAATGGAGTCAACATTTTTTTGAAAGAAGGGCTGGAGAACTCAAGCAAACCTTTAGGTGTTTGAGACTGAAAATAAACTGCTAATCCCAAAGTCTACATCAGAAAAAACTGTCATCCAAGATAAATATGGCACAACAGCATTTCAGATAAATTGAACAGTAATGAGCTCATTGTTAATACACCACAATGTAGTCAACATATTGTCAGATAAGATTCCTGATTAAAAGAAATTATATGACAGGAAAGCATAGGCATGTGCGACACTAATGTCACATGTGGGTAAATAAAACACTGCTTTCTGTGGCAGTGTGAATTATATTGGTTTCTCAAGATCAACATAATAATTTGTGAATATTTCAAAGAATAGCACAGTGAGTTACTATATAAAAAAGAGACACTTTGCCATAGTGGTGCTGCCCTGTAGGCCCCCAGTGTATGAGGAGGCTCTTGGCCCTCATATGACTGCTGAACTGGGGCGGGGGACTGTTATGTAGGGACACTCCACTACAGAGGAGTGGGATGGAAGGGTTAGAGGGTAGAGGGTGGGACTAGGTGGGGTGGAAAGAGGGCACTATGATGGAGATGTAACCTGAAGTAATAAACAAATATTAAAAAAGAGAACCATTGAAATATAAACTTCTAATTTCTTATACAATGTGTAACATGATTATTATTGAAGTTCTTTAATTATGTTTGAGTTATGTTGTGACACTGGGAAATTCACAGAACACTCAATTTAGGCATGAATGAATACAAAACTCTGTAAATAAAATACTTCATTCATAAGAAGTGGACTAACAGAAGAAGATACTACATGGAAATAAGGAAGCAAAGACCAATAACAAAAATTAAACGAATATGAGGAACATAAATTCAAGCATCAATGGTCAATTAATATATAAATACAATTGTACTACGAATACTATTTTGCAAAGAAATAATCTTTATACCTGTGGCTATTAATACATCAATGGAAAATGATTTAAAATACAATAATTTTAATATTACACAAAATGACTTTTAACACAAACAATATCAGTAAACAACAAAGAACATAGCTTTGTACGAAAAAGTTTGTTTATGTGCTATAAGTTTTAAATATGTGTATCAGTAGTGACAAGACTGGTAATTCTAAGAGTTAGTAGTAGTCTGAGTAATATGTATATATTTCCATAAAAATATATATTACTTATATATATAAAATCATTCATTGTTTATATTTATCTTTATAAGGAAATAAATGCTGAAAGTCATTTGCTAAAAAGGAAAAAATACCCTTACTTAGAGAAATGTCTTTGAAATTGCATAAAAATATATGTTTCTATACAGAATAAACAGTATTTTCAACCCTGTTGATTGCACTTTTTATAGTTTCTAATTCTGTTTTGCATATTTTCTAACTTGTAACTTGTGCTCCTAGGAGAGTTGTTCTGCTTTATGTACTTTTCTGAATCTATCCTAAATCTAAACACTTGATGCAGTCTTTCTTACTCATTACTGTGCTTCATAATCTGTTGATTTTGTTAAATAGTCATAAAGCACCATTGACCCAAATGAATTTTATCCAGTGTCTGATGGCATTGAAAATGGCTGTTCTCTGAGGCTTCCGTGTGATTTGGGGCAAATGAGTGAAAGTCATAGGATTTTCAGAAAGAATAATATTTTCAGAAATCCTATTGTAGTATTTTCTCTCACATTTTTGTTTTCTTACTCAAGTTATCTCCTAGTATTAGGTATGTTTCATCAATCTTAATTTTTACCACAATGCATAAGAGCGCTGTATCTTTATCTTCCTGCTATCATTTCTATCTCCTTGAAGAAGCATATTTGTGCCAAATGTAAGCTATTTAGCATGGAGAGAAAGTTAAAGAATATACTTATGAACAAAGGGAAGATAGGGAGAGAGGTATCAATATGTACTTTACATAAAGATATAATTGTAACAGTTAAAGGTAGGTGAGATCATTTGAATGCTACTTAAAAAAAACAAAAACAAAACAAACAAACAAACGAAAAGACGCCAAGTTGTGTGTAAAAGCTCCATGAATATTTTGTGCAAACAGCAAGGGGGAAGTGTAGAAAAAATAGCTAATTAAATGATTTCATTTGGTATTTATATTATCTTTAATTGGTCGGCGGTGTTAATCCTTAACCCACCATTATAAATGAATACACACAGTTGATTAATCTTCTAGTGCTACCACCTCTTATACCTTTATTTTATTATGTTTTTAACAAAGAATGTTTTTTTCATTTATTGCTTTATATCCTATAAGATACACTGATTTTTATGCTTGATATTTATTTTCAGTTTTACTATTTACTTTTACTTGTGTGTATATCTATGTAGGTTTATTTGGCATGAGTACAGTTCCTGTGAAGACCTAAATAGAGGGTAAGAACCCTGGAGTTGGAGTTGGTTGTAAGCCACTCAACATGGGTATTGGGAACAAAGCTCAGGGTCTCTACAAGAACAGTGCATTCTCCTAACTACTGTAATATGTCTAGCCACGGTTTGATAATTGGGATGAGTTTTAAGTGGTTTTTATGAATTGAAATCAAGGAATAAACCTAAAAGACAATCTTGTTTACTTTACTGAAAAAAAAAATCTTGACATACACTCTCCCCAAAATGGAACTTTAGAGAATATATTCAGATATGTCATGGAGCAAAAGAGGAAAAGGGTTAAAGAAAACGTTGGTCATATAGTACAACATATTAGTTGGGCGAGTAAGTTTGAATCATTATATAATATGGTAAATGTTTTTTCACAGAAATGAGCTATGCCCTTGAAATTTTCATGGAGTAGAACTTAGAGATTCTTGTAAAACTATCATAGGTTGTGAGTGCTATTCTCATTGGATGTTCCTGAGAGTGAGATTTTATAAGGTGAATATAAACTCCTTCCTTCATCCATTTCATTGTCAGGATATGACTCAGTATGAAGCAATCACCAGAAGCTGAATACATACAAAGACTATTTTTGCAAAACCATGACCTGAAACCATGTTTGTATTTATAAATCTTCCACCCTTAGGTATTCTTTTAACAAAATAGACTAGTACAGTATATGAAGTATTGCATATGCTAATTAGCTTGATTTACTTATCTCATGGTCAATTAATGTTTCAGAATATGCAGTGATATATAAATATATATGTAATTTCATGAATTATGATAATTCATTAAAATAATTAAAAGAGTGAATATAAAATTTTAAGAGGCAGTAGCAGAATCTAATAGCAGCAGATGCACTTTTTGTGACCATAAATGTGTAGCTGCTTAACAGTGAAGGAACAAAATCCTCAATATTACATGAAGATTATCAGTGAGCATAAAATACTGCTTTCTCAGTTCTTTCCTCCATGTGGTCTCCATCAGTTTTGAGATTTGCTATTATTTGATGAAACTTTTGGAATGTATATTAAAATAGTATTGATAACTACAGGTAATTTTCCCAGGAAAGCAATGTTTAAAACTGTAAGATACAATATTATTTTTCCAACTGACTCTTTTATTATTTGAAAAGCAGTTTATGTGTTATGCACTATTTTTAGTAAAATGGTAATAAATGGAAACCTGAAACATTTGAGTAATTGCAACTTTTAAATATAAAATACAAAAATTACTAAGTGACAGTGGAATTTTTAAAAATTTAACATTTGGACATTATATATAGCTGGTTCTTGTGCTGTTTATTCATATCTATAATGCCATAAAACTGTATATTATAAATTGTAACTCCAAAATAATTTCTGCAAAGTATGACTACTTATATAAAAATCACATTAGTTCACATAGTTAATGTAAATTAATGATATTATGGCCACTCATTAAACCAGATCAAACAGAATGGGACTATATATAAGAACATATTTGACTATAAATTTAAATACATTTAAAATATTTTGTAATATGCTGCTGAGGTTAATTTTTTAAAATATAAAGGACTTTATTTGGTCCTTTATTTGGCTTGGAAAATTATACATTTTTATTGCAAAAATATGTGAGTCAAAATTAGTAAAAGTAGATCTGGATATCAAAATTGTATTATGGAAACAAAAAATTGTCTGTATAAATTATCATGTTTCACATTAGTGCAGATTACTTCTTAATTCTCACTTCACTTGTCATGCCCATAAAAAGGCAGAGACCAGGAGAATTAGAACAAATTCAAGTTGCTGGCGTATATGCACTGATGAGATGTAAATAGTATGCCCCTTGAACTACAGATGCAGAAAGGTCAATAGAATTCTTATTTGTAGTCCGTAATAAAAATCTATTTGTGCCGTTTCTTGCGTTAATTATTCTGCTTAACACATAAAAATATATTCCATTTCAGTAGCATGCCATTGTAACATTCTCTCATCATAAAAACACTACTTTAAACAATATCTTGCTTCTCCATGTTTCATATTAAATCAGTGTAGCATTGTTCTGATGTTTTGACCCTTGGAAGATTTCCCACAGATAACTGAAAGGACTGAAGAGCCAGCTAGGTTTTCAGTAAAAAGGGGCTTAATGAATGCTGCAAGAGGGTGATTTGCATGGAAATGATCTTTTTTGAAGCTTGTAAAATGTAACAAAAAGAGAAAATGAAGCAACCTATCTTCATCCAGAGGACAATGTTAGTAATGAGCTTGACAAATAGAAATTTAACTATTTCCTGGAATGTTATTATACTTCTGATTTAAAAGAGAGTTTTTCAAGTAGACACATGTATAGCAAAGAATAATGCATTGGATGCTCTTCAATTAAACAGGGTAATGATAGAAATGGTATTGTGTGTTAAGTTTTATACATAGCCACTGCTAAGAATATAAATCTGTGGATACTTTCACATTTCATTTATAAGCAGAAACTAGGAAATTCATAACAAATGTATGATATTTTTAGTCTTTAGCTTTCCTAATATGCACATGTGTGTATATATATGCATATTCACACTAAAGAATGTAATACAATATAATTTTGTGAAATGGTAATGACTTTGGTGGATTATTGGAAGGCTGTTTATCAAACTACATTTCTTAAAAATTTACAGAGTATTTTAGACATTCCTAAATGTTAAAATGTAGGATATGTTCTAGTATGAACATATTGTGTTCAAAAGAAAGTTGTGATGTACTGAATTTTCAAGTGGGAAGTATTGATAAAGATTTTCCAAACCTCAAAGACATGTTTTTTAGTTGTCTAATTTCTTAGCCACTACACATTTAAAAGGGTCAACAGAGACATTTGAGGGGTTGTATGGAAATGTACAAGAATAGAAGCTTCTTAAAATGCATACATATATAAAAAGACATGAGCCCCTACCCTATCATCGCAACGTTCTCTAAATAATAACTGATAACAAATGAAAAATTAGTTTTGTCCATTTAAATGGAGTCTCACCTTGTATACTATCCATACTTAAGGCCAGGAAACATTTCCAAAGTATATGGTTAACAGGAAAAAGAAAAAAAAACTGGATGGTATCTTTGGTAGATTTTTCTTTTTCTTCTTTTTTTTTCTTTCTAAGTTTTTTTTTTTTTTTTTTTTTTTGGTTTTCTTATTTTTTTTTTTTTTTCATTCCCTGAAGGTCTTTTGTTTATATATTATTTTAGTTATGATTTTGTGGGGTTCTTTTGGATTTTTGTATGTGCAAATATTTGTGTATGCATCTATATGTGTTTCTTTTATTTTTTTATTTTTTTTAAATTTTGTTTGTTCATTGGTTTTGTCCTATTAAGGTATTTTATTTTATAATTTTCTTTCTTAGCTGATTTTTTTTTCCCTAATGGGAACAAGCAAGGAAATGGGTGGATTTGGGTGGGTGGACCTACGTGGAGTTGCAGGGTGGGAAAATCATGAGAATATGTTGCATGAACAAAAACTATTTTCAATAAAAAAGTCAATATAAGTTATATATATATGTATATATATAAAGTTCTTAGTTCGCATAATTACATTCTTTAAACTGTTTATCACTACACACATACACATATACCTTGTCACATATTCAAAAATGAAAATACATATATTTACTCTGTGGCTAAGGATGATATAAATCCTAATCCCTGCATCCATTCCTAAGTGCTTGGATTACAGACATTCACTAGCACACACACATACATACCTACATACATACATATGTATACACACATACACACACACACACACACACACACACACATATATATATATATATATTTGATTTGATATGAATTAAAATGCACCCTACAGATCCATGTACTTGAACAGTTGAGTAAAAGCTGGTGTTATTTAATGAGTTTGCAAAATCTTTGAGACTTATGACATAGTTGATGAAAGTAGATCATTGAGGGTGAGGCTTTAAAGTAATTTCACATTCTTAATCTGTCTATATCCTGCCTCTGCTGTCCTTCTTGTTCTCAATCCACATACTCCAAGTGCTGTGCAGTTGCTCTTTACCTGTGTCTTCCCATTTTAAAGGACCTGAAAACATTTTACAAATGAAATGCTTTCTTCCTTAAGCTGTCTTTGTCATGTATTTTGTCAATACATGAAAGTCAATAACAGAACTCTTCTCAGAAAGCCTGTATCTGAGTTTTAAAGACTTACTTTTTTACAAAATATCTGAATAATTGAACTGCAAAGAAAAAATAAGCTAATTTTATGTTTTGTCTTCTAGATAACAAAAGAATGCTTGCAAAGATTAGTCTTTCAGCATGTTGAGAGATTACCTGGAACACGTATAAAGACCATTTCTTTTCCTAAGATTTTTTTTTTTATTCTACTAGTGCTGCCCATTAACCAATTTTATGTGATTCATAACTTTCATGGAAATTTAAAATAAAACATGGAGGACAAACTTTAAGGATATCATGCTTCCTCAATGAGAAAAAAGAATCACTTGTAATAAAATTAATAACCCATATAGTTGATATTCATGGCAGCAAGGGATGTTCTTTATGTGAGTGAATTAAAAACAATAATTAGGAACTGTTTGGATGTATATCCAAGAGTGGTAATGGCTGGTTCTTGAGTTAGAGCTATTCCACGTTTTCTAAGATATTGCCAGACTGATTTCCACAGTGGTTGTACAAGTTTGCATTCCCATGAGCAATGGAGGAATGTTCCCTGTTGTCCACACCCTCGCCAACATGTTTTGTCTTTTGAGTTTTTGATCTTAGCCATTCTGACAGGTGTGAGATGGAATCTCAGAGTTGTCTTGAGTTGCATTTCTCTGATGATTAAGGATGTTGAACATTTCTTCAAGTGTCTCTCAGCCATTTGAGATTCCTCTTTTGTGAAATCTTGATTTAACTCTCTTCCCCATTTTTTTTATTAGATTGTTTGGTTATTTGTTGTTTAATTTCTTGAGTTTGTTATAAATTTTGAATGTTAGCCCTCTGTCAGATGTGGGATTAGTAAACATCTTTTCCCAATCTGTAGGTTATTGTATGTTCTATTGACAATGTACCTTGCCTTATAGAAGTTTTTTTAGTTTCATGAGGTACCATTTATTGATTGTTGTTGTTAGAACCTGAGCTATTGGTGTTCTGTTCAGGAAGTTGTTACCTGTGCCAATGAGTTCCAGGTTTTTCCCCACTTTCTCTTCTATTACATTTAATGTGTTGGCTTTATCTTAAGGTCTTTGATACACTTGGACTTAAGTTTTGCACAAGATGATAATTATGGGTCTATTTGCATTCTTTTACATGTTGACATTCAGTTAGACCAGCATCATTTGTTGAAGATGCTATCCATTTTCCATTGTATGGTTTTGGCATGGGTATACATTCAAATGATTCTTCACCAAACAACAAGGACGTCTCTTCAACTATGTTCATATCAGCTTTATTTGTAATAGCTAGAAACTAGAAACAACTCAGATGTCCCTCAACAGATGAATGGATAAAATAGCTGTGGCACATTTACAAGTGGAATACTACACAGCCATCAGAAACAAGGAAACCATGCCATTTGCTGCCCATGGGATGGAACTAGAAAGGCTCATCTTGAGTGAACTAACCCTTCCCAGAAAGATGCACATGGCATCTATTCACTTATAACTGGATTTTATACATATAGTACAGTAGCAGATTGAAAGGAACAGGAATATAGACTTTGCTACTTATTAATGGGATACTTTGCCCTAGTGGAGCTGCCATGTAGGCTCCCAGTGCAAGAGGGAGCTCTTAGCCCTCATAAGAGTACTAACTTGAAGATGGATCACCAATCTAAATCATGGCCAATTTAATTAAGGTATGCTTTTATTTATTTATGTACACTGGCTGTCTCCTCATAAGAGGAGATCACAAAATCATCATTGGACATGTGGAAGGTAAGAATTTTATAGCTCAGGTGTAGGGAGTTTCCAAATGGGAGTTTGTCCTGAAAATAGGCAGGGTTACAGAAGCCGAACATAAATACAACAAGTTGGTCACTACAACCTTCTGAAACAAAAGCATACCTGCACGGTGGTCATAAAAATCTTTTGAAACAAAGACATTGTTGACATTTCCTGAAACAGGCAATACAAAAACATTTATAGTTAAGGTTACATCTAGGGCATAGCCCATTCCCTGAGAAACAGATGTAATAATAAAAGTTAATGAATCTAATTTGTCTTTAGTATAAGATGGCTTTCAAGCCCAAGGTAGAAGCATGTTGGTTTATGAACATCTTGTTGATTGTCTTTTTCCTTCTATTCTCCACTGTACTCATCCTTATCTATCCAGGCTACAATTTAGTTTCTCCTGTACTGTGTTAATCTCTCCTCCTACTTGGATATAATTCAAGAGTTAGACATCATCACACATAGTTTTTTTTTAAGCAGTAGTAATTATTGAAGAGTTAATAATTGATGATTTATGTATGTAACCCCTCATAAGAACAAAAATACTTACCATTTTCTTTTAGGGAGGGTTTTACAACTTTGTAAAGAAAATGACATTCTATAAATATATTTAGTGGACATTAGAAATTATTTTGAATGTGCTCATCCAGGCAGAAGGGTTACAGAATAAAGATACAATGCTGATATTTAAAGTGAATTGAGATATATACTTGTTATTAAAAAGGTCATGGTCTAGTTGTTGAAGTAACTAGAATGAGAAAACATAACACATTTTTAGATTGTCATTACTCACTTTGTAGAAATTTGAAAGCAATACCTCAAAGGACAGATATCATGATTTGCTGGGGTACAGGAATTCCAAATATATGGAGAAAGGCCCAACTCTCAAAAGTCCCCTGTATTGTTTCAGGGTTTTGGAAATAAATCTGTCTGAGAAGACATACGACAATACTGTGGTTTTTTTTTATGTATACGACTATTTACATTTGCTGAAAGTAATATGCATGTGTATTTATTTAACTGCTTATATTTAAATATATTTATGATGAAATAAGTGTTTGAAATTCTTTATTCAAACTTTAGGAACTTACTAAGGTGGAAAAAAGGAAATAAAATTTTTGCATTAGCTAAAATATGATGGATTATTATCTACCTCCTGCTCTCCATTTCTAAACAAAATCTTTGGATATAATTCAAGAACCACTATTGGTGTATAGCATAAGGAAATCAAATTAGTTTGGTATCATGAAAATTAAAAATCTGTTCTCCCTCAATTTAACAGAATACTCTGCTCAATGTTCTTGTTATCACATACCTAGCAAACACAAAAAAAATGGCCTTCAGCATAAGTGCATGTAACCTCTTGATCAGAGGGTGTTCCTGACAATAAGAACACATGATATAATTAGTCCTGCTTGAGATAAATAACTTGGGAAAATGTTTCTGTTAGTCTTAGCTATCTTACTTGAGTAAAGGATAAAGAGGAAAACATCTAGTAATGAAAGAAGAGGAATCTGCTGTAACAAGTAGTTATTGATTTCCATGGATTTGAAAACATAACTGTATCCCATTCATGGAACACAAGTTGGTGAGAGACTATAACAGCATAGCTGGGACCTACCATGGAAGCTTTCTTCATCCTCATATCTCATGAGGACTATTAGAGGAGTGTGAGCAATTCTATAACAGCACCTCCCTAACTTTGTGACCTAACATTTAGGAGATCCCTTTATCACATGTGATTTCTGTTGACTTCAATGTAGAGCCACTACTTCAATGGTTCAAGACATGTAAGGGTAGTTACAGTTTAGAATATCTACAATATTGAAGGCCCAGAAGAGTTTATTGGGTTTGACAAAATCTTGTAAGCATGGTGAATTGCATCAATACTTGTTTCTATGAAAGTGTTTCTAGAAAAGCAGAACCTCATAGAGAAGACTCACTCTGAACATCTTTTATCAAATGAAAAAGGACAAAGGAACTTGAACTTAAGCATTACTCTCTCTGCTTCTTGACTGTGGGTGCAATGTGACGAACAGGATCATATTCCCA
The DNA here is from genome assembly GCA_907164525.1 of Lophiomys imhausi. Taxonomy (NCBI): domain Eukaryota; kingdom Metazoa; phylum Chordata; class Mammalia; order Rodentia; family Muridae; genus Lophiomys; species Lophiomys imhausi. The sequence goes on along the minus strand of CAJQZJ010000727.1, from coordinate 3,288,286 downwards.
TTTTTATGCCTCCTGTCAAAATGTGACCCTTCCATCATTAAGTTGTTTGTCAAGTATTTGTCACATGAATTAAGAAAGTAATGAATACACATGCTCTCTCAGATTCTCACAGTTGTTCACATTTGTAAAATGATCTTCTTTTTCTCTGGCTTCAAATTCTAAACTTTGTGTTCCTTAACTGTACATTCTTGCCTAATATTTCATCCCACCTTTGTTGTTGTATGAAGAAGATTTCAATAATTACATTAGGCTCACAGAGATAAGGAATAATATGTTCTTTTCAAAATTATCTTCATTTACCAAAAGATGTTGTTGTTATGTAACTACAGTATATTTATGGCTTCAAAGGAGTAAGGTTGAGCATTTTTGGAAGTGCATTATGGCAGCTGTAGTCATACATATATTTTGTTAGAGATATGTCTAGTAGTCTGGGGATATTTTAAAATTCGTATAAAATGCTAATACTTCATAAAATATTTTTGAGTATGTATATTGATTTCAGACTGAGCATATGTTCAAAGATAGTAAATAACTGAAACTTTGAAATAAATCATTACCCATTATCCACTGAATCATTTAAAAATGAATTAAAAAACATTGATTTCAAATTATACATGTAACTTTGGGATGGTAATTTTAAATTGGTAGTCGCATAACACTTAAGTATTTTTGTGGCTAAACAAATTTTCAACAGTTTGTGCAAATTTACATTGGAACTCCTATCACAATAGATCTTGTAAATACTATACAATGGTAAATATTATACAAATAAAACATTATGATCAGAAAGTATTTTGCTATTAATAGATACGTACTAATATATATTTGCAGTTATGTATTTATTGTTTGGCAGGCTTCAAGAAGAAAGAAAGCCATGAAGAAAAATAACAATAATTTGACAATTATCCCTAAAGTCTTTGTTTATCAAATCTCTCCTCTCAGGGCTCAGTGAAGCATGAAAAAGAAGAAAAGACAGCACATAGGAGCCAAAGGAAATGGAGAACACCAAGAAAACAAGGTTCTCTAAATCAACATGAACAAAACTCATATGACTTTTTAGAGCTTGATGTATATTACACAGGGCCTGTACAGGTCATAACCAGATCATTTGTGTATGTATTATGGTCTCCAGGTTAATAGTTATATGAGATTCCTGACTGTGCAAACAAATGTGTCTCTGATTTTTGTGCCTTTTCTTTGTCTTTTTTTTCTTCTGTTTGCATGTTTTGTCCAATTCTAGTATGTTAGATTTTGTTTCATCTTATTATAATTTGTTATTTTTCACTATTATCCCTTTGAAGCCTGTTTTTTTTTCTAATAAGAGACAGAAAGGCAGTGGATACGTATGGGAAAGGAGATGGAAAGAAACTGGGAGTCCTAGAAGGAGGGAGAGGAAACAATAATCAGGATATATTACATGAGAAAAATCTATTTTCACTAAATTATAAAAAAAGAAATTCAAGATCTGAAGAGTGATATACATTCTTGATTTTAAAAATAAAATAAACCATATTTCCTGGAAATTTTGTTTCTAATTTTGGTATTTAATGTTAAACATACAAACTAAGATTTTTAATTAAACTTTTTATCTACCTCTAGATCCTCAACTTTCTTAATGCTGTAAAAAGTTATTATAATTCCTCATGTTATGCTTCCCCAACCATAAAAGTATTTCAACGCTGCTTCAAAACTGAAATTTTGCTATTATTACAAATTATAATGTGGATATCTGATATGCACAATATCTGATAAGCAAAAGATATGATATTTGACCCCTGTGGTTGTCTTAACCCATAGAGTTAGAACCGCTGCAGATGTTCTTGTTTTAAAAATATCTTACCTCTACATTAAATTACTATGTCTACAAATAAGTATAAACTTCAAAGTTTGGACATAAACAATTCTAAATAATTCTGATATGATGAATTTGAAATTCATAATTTAATTACGTCCCAGTAATTAATTAGCTGTAATACATAATTGGAATAATACTTCATACATATTGAGAAAATATTTTGTGTAATATTAGTGTTTCCTGGTAGGTCATAATAATGTATTTTTGTCATCATCAGAAACCTGAAACATAAAGAGTTTGAGATCAATTTAGACTTAAGTAGCTATAACCTTAAAATAACAATATATGTGTGTATATACACACACATACACTTGAACACATACACACACACACACACACACACACACACACACGCTCATCTACAGGAGGACTACCAAATATTTAAGACTGGGATCAAATGAGAAAAAGTAATATCTATAATAAATAATGAAAATATCATCTGTCTAAGAATAACAGGATCAAGGTTCAACTGAAAGATGCATGTTCAATAGCTATTTTGAAAAAGACAAACCCTAAAATAAAGAGCAGTGTTAAAAGCAATGAGGAAACAATGTGAGTAAGAACCTGAATCTAACCATAAAAATAGAAATTAGGAAGAATCAGAAAATGACAGCTGCAGTGCTGAGGTGACAGTATGAACAAGCCATCATCTATCAGAGTTATAAAGGGCTCTGAAATGTGCTTTTGCATTGGAGTCTGTGGCCATTTGGTGGTAGGTAGGAGAGAGTGGGTGGCTCTCCAGGTTTCTGCGATGGAGCTCTAAAGGTGGTTATTTTAGGAACACACAAGAAAATTCTCTTCTCTGTGCAACTGTTCACACTGTTAATCTTCTAAAGGAATCCAACTGTTATTACTCTTACTGCCAACATACTTAATTATTGTTGTATAGAGGAAAACAATGATAAGATCTGAACAAAACAGATGGTTTAGTGTTGCCAGGGAACTTATGTTTTTATCATAAATTTTTATGATATAGAAAAAGTACAATTTTGCTGAAAATATCAATGACAAACCAGCCTCTTTTATAGTGCTTTTTTGTAAGGATGAAAATACTTTAGCCTCATTTTGTATTTCCTCTATGACTCTTTATTGAACACATTGTCAAAACATAAGGATATATAAATCATTTCTAAAGGATAAAAATTGTAAGTACTTTTTCATGAGTTTAGGGAAAATCCACTGCTTAATATCCCCATTGTGTTTAGCTATATGTTTTGTCTAAAGCTCAATCTTTAAGCAGTAATATGAATTATAATAGATTGGACTTTATGATGTTAGAGTTCATCGGAAATATGAATTGTTTCAGCTATGCTAATTTCTAACATATTGATTAGCCAATTAACTTAATTGGCTACTTCTCTACTTTAGGGTCTTATCTGTACAGATTTAAAACTACAAATACTCAGATAGAGGAACTAGTCTTTGGGTTTTGTTTTGTTTGTTTGTTTTTTAAATTTCTCTTCAAGACATACATGGGCTGGTATTCCAAACTGGCTTAGTACTTACATTCCTCTTTTCTCATCTTCCTGAGTCCCAGTATTTGAAACCAGCTCCACCAAGTCTGGCTAAGATCTTCTTCAGGTGAACTATACCCAGTGGAAGTTATGGGATTGTGAAAGGAACAATAAATTTGCATAGAAGCATAAAATAAATTCCTTATCAGTGCAGAAAAGTGACCGCTGGAGGGAGATACCACAGAGAGCAGAAAAGATTCAGTACTGGTCAATAATCAAGTACACAACCTCACATAATCAGTAAACTAATGAATCAATGCTTATGTTGTCTATGCAGGTTCAAGATTTGCTGAATCTTGATTTATAATAGTATTTTAAAAGTTGTATTTATAAAAAAAGGGCATTGAAAAATGGGAGTCGCAGAAAATCGAAGGAAGAGAAGAGGGGGAAAAGAGAATGAGGTGCATTGAGAGGAGGCTAAGAACAGGAAAACCAGAATCACTTAGTTACACTCAGTCTCTGCTTTCTCATGGTCAATGAATGCCACATGTCTCTTGCATATTTTTGGTATTACATCTAATGATAACTGACTACCTTTTCCCTATCTGATCCTTCTTAGAAATATCTGAAAGTGTCAATCACAAATGACTCCATGACTCCAACTGTCTGTCACCTGTTTGCCCAGACTACACTGAACCATAGTGTCAGCATCTGGTAGATATTAGTTGTATTCCCTACAAAGGTGACAAAGTGTTCAAAGTCATTCTCTCACCTTCCATAACAGATATGCCATATTGAAATAAGATGTGTATCTACTGTTTGAATTATCTTTGTTTAACTAAAGATTAAAAAAAAAAAAAAACTATGTCATGTACACACAGAAGCTGAGGAAGCCAGAAGAAGGCTAAAGGTCCTTTATCAAAGTATTCCATGGAGCTGGAATTACAAATGGTTGCAAACTCCCATGAGGGTACTAGAAATCAAACTCTGGATTGTGGAGAGCAACCAGTGTTCTTAGTTCTTGAAACATGCCAGCAGCTCCTACTATTAAGCTTTCAGTATCTGTTTTATTTTACTTTCTCAAAATTGTGTGCAGACTGACTAAAATATTTGTGAAGCGTATTTCTGGGTGAAAGTACAGCCAGTAAAACATTCCAAAGAAATGACCAAATACAAATAATTGTGTCTTAAAATTATTTTGGCCCATATTTGTCTTCTTGGATGTTTCATTACTGTTTAATTTTAGTTATTGATAATAATATTTTAGCTACTATATTTCTTATAAACTTTCCTATTAAAAATAAAATAATGTCACATATTAAGCACACAGAAACCCTAACTATTCAATTGAATGTATCAACAGACAGAAGAGCAAGTGGTGAGGTATAACTTCTTGGACAATGATACAAGAAAAATTGAATAAGAAAGGCTAGCTCCTTTCTTCCCTTCCTAGAAGCAGATAACACATAAAGAGACAGTATTTTCAGTCCAACCAGTTGGTTCCTCACTGTGATGGATGTTTCCAATTCTAAGTAATATTATAGTTGGTAGCTCAGTCCAGGTCTGCACAGCTGTAAAGGCAATACAGTGTGTTCATTACTGACATTGAGGGAGCAGAGATTTTTCTCTTTATATATCACTTATAAATTGGTACTGTAGTTCTATCAAACAAAAATCTTTTAAAACTTAATGAGGATGAAAAATTGTATATAAGTTCACAGAGAAATGATTTGTTCACATGCTGTATTTTTCTTCTTTGCAAGTACACTTTTAACATAATTTATACATATTGATAATAGAAAATGAAGGGCTGATGATATTTTTTCAATTAGAAAGTGTCATTACACCACAAATTCAGCATATTTTAAATGATCTACTATTATAAGGTAGCCATATCTAGTCTGTAATGTTTATTAGATAAATTTTAGGATATGGCAAAACCTTTTATTAGAGAATTACTTTTTATTTAAATTCAATACTAGTTTTTTTTTCCTGGATACATTAATATTTTCTTACTTCTGAGGTGTAAATTTGAAGGTACTAAGAATTATTTTAACATTTATGTGTGAATATATACCAATCATGTAGGTGGATTAAGCTGAGATTGGAAAAACTGATTTTCCCCCTCTTTTTATTTCAGTTAAACAGTGAGAAATGCTCTATAAAGGTCAATTGGTAACCATACCATCTGCTCTGGGTCCCTAGAATAAATCTCCTGCTGGGGCCTTGATACAGATGAGCACATGTTATTTGCACAAGGACCCTAGTCTTATGTTGTATTCTTGCCTGATGGCTGCTGTGGATGCCAGTTGAGCAGTATACTTAATGGTGTTAGAGGATGCATTCTGGAAATTCATTATCATTATTGCTGCCAATCTCATGAACAGAGATTCTACTATGCAGTAAAATAGCCACATAAAATGAAATTCTAGAATCTATTTGGACTGGAAAAGTAGGTAATGGATCTAGGTTGTTTTTATGAGTCATGTATATTAGCTGCTAACATTCAAATATGCATCGTCCTTCTCTAGATATTTTCCCCAAGAAGACAGAAATGCCTAAAAGTATTGTATTTCCTATAACTTTTAGGAAACTATAGCAAATGAAAAATTAATAACAGGTTGTAAACAACTATGTGATATAATTAATACACACGAACACCCTATAAAAATTAGAGTGTTAACTGCAGGTAGAAAGATAAATTTATTTGGCTTTTATTTTCCTACTAACTTATGGTGTCTTCATGTGTTGCATTGGAGATCATTGTCTCTATAAATATCATGCAATTAATTTTCCAACTCAAATTTAGGGTATTATGAATCTCAAGTTTTGGGCTTCTCAAATCACTATATGTTATTACATAGGAAATAGGTAATTTGGAGTCATTGATAAGTGAATCCACTAAATTTGTATGATATATAATTACATGAAAATATATGTGTATCACCAGCATTTGCAACACTTATGAACTTCTCAGCAAATTACATTAATGGAGCATAGCCCAATAGACTGTGTTGAGTGCTTTGTCTAAGAACAACAAAGAGATTAAAAGCATGTAGCATTAATAATTTAACAAGCTTGAAGCCAGACTTTACCTTCTCAAGAAGTGTTATATTATTTAGGACACAGAACTGTAGTTACTTTCTGCTCTTCTTGATGTATGTTGCCTTCCATGTTGAAAGAATCAGGCATATAACAACATGCTGTCTTTTCCAATGCAAGCATAAGATAAAACCATTATCAATAGAATCTTAGGTACAAAGTGAATAGAGTTTTTTCTTTTTGTTTTGAAATTTCATAGTTATATACTTTTTTGTTGTTTTTTTTTTTCAATTTGGATCGACTCTCTTTTTTAGGACTGGTGCTTGTTCATACATGCCTACTGATTACATGATCTTTCTTGGATCAAGAGTAGGGTGCAGAATGTGCTGGTGACTGCTTTTCTTTTCTTTTCTTTTTTTACGTTATTTTTTATTTCTTCAAGTTATATCTCAATCGCAATCCCCTCCCTACTCCCCCCTCCAGTCCTAACCTCCCACCCTCAACCCCCCATCCTCTTCCCTTCTTTTTTTTAAGTTTAAAGGTATATCTTATTTCCCTCAACAGCTCCCCCTTTCAGTCAAATAAATGGCTCTTTCTCTTATAATAACAGATACAATACAAAACAACAGAGGACATTAGGCCACAGTTATGAGGGTTATATGGCTTTGCGTACATTCCCAATGTCCAGTCCATACGTATTTGGCACCTGTCTTTAACATTCTACTATCTAACCATCTCCATGAGTTTAAAGTTCTATATCTAACTCAACATTCATACTAACTTGCAACACAATTTTATTTATTTATTTATTTATTTTAAATACTTTATTTTTTTTTTCTTCAAGTTACATCTCAGTAACAAACCCCTCCCTATTCCCCCTTCCTAACCCGCCCTTCCACCCTCTTCCCTCCAGAGGTTTCCCCTTTCAGTCCAACAGCTGGTTCCTTCTCTTATAACAGTAAGTATTATACAAAACAATAGATATAAATATGCCACATTTATGAGAGTAAATTGGCCCAGTATACCTTCCCATTGTTCAGTTTATACCTATTTGGCCCCTGACTTTAACATTCTACTATCTACCCAACTCCATGAGTTTAAAGGTCTAATGTGACTCAACATTCTTACTATCTTGCAACACACTTTTAAGAGTATCTTCTTAGATCTATAACACCCTCTTGATTCCGAAACAGTTCAAAATTTAACTATAAGATTCTATCTGTCTATTCTTCAACCACCTCAGAGACCTGAGAGGGATAAATATATTTGCTTATATAGGAAGTGCAGAGCCTGCAGCTTCCAAAACTAAGAAAGAACATACCAATAACTGCCTGGACAGTTCCCATTTTCTCTCCATACATTCCAGCATCAATCTTCAGGCTTTGGGTCCTGTTTCTCTGACAGACATTTGTTGTAGAGCAGGGATTATGAAGGACTTACCTACCCTGTCTTGGCAGAGTTAGGCTGTCGACTTCCCTGCTACCAAGTTTTGTCCTTTTTGGACAGCAGTCTGTCTGCAGTTGGTGCAAGGGGTTTTTTCATGCCAAGAGAAAGGCTTGCCACTAATTCAACCATCTTACAGTGGAGGTTCTTCGATGCTTATCTTCTACTTGGAGTAGAATAGGGGGTGCTGTCAGGCGCTGATATGTCTCGATATCAAAAAAAAATCTTGATTTAAGATAACATCTTTGAATGCCATATTCTGCAGATCTCTAGGGGTTTTTGAAGATGCCCTAACCATTTTAAAAGCATCTTCTTAGATCTATAACACTCTCTTGACTCCTAAACAACTCAAAATTTAATTATGAGACTCTAGCTATCTATTCTTCAACCACCTCAGAGACCTGAGAGGGATAAATATATCTGATTATATAGGAAGTACAGGGCCTGCAGCTTCCAAAACTAAGAAATGACATACCAGTGGCTGCCTGAACAGTTACATTTTCTCTCCATACATTACAGCATCGATCTTCAGTTGTTTGGCCCCGTTTCTCTGACAGACATTGATTGTAGAGCAGGGGTTATGAAGGACTCGCCTACCCTGTCTTGGCAGAGCTAGGCTGTCGATTTACCTGCTTCCAGGTTTTGTCCTTTTTGGACAGCATTCTGTCTACAGTTGGAGCAAGGGGCTTTTCCTGCCAAGAGATAGGCTTGTGACTAATTCAGTCATCTCCCACTGGAGATTCTTCGATGCTCATCTTCTACTTGGAGGAGAATAGGGGGTGCTGTCAGGAGTTGATATGTCTCGATATAAAAAAAATGTAAAGTTAAGAAAACATCTTTGAATGTCATCTTCTGCAGATCTCTTGAGGTTTTGAAGAGGCCCTATCTATCTCTTATATTAGGATAAGCAGATGTTGCTTGTCTTGTAGCAACTTTATTTCTGATTAGCTTAGAAAATAACTATAGAGATACTTGAAGAAATGCTCAACATCCTTAACCATCAGAGAAATGCAACTCAAGACGACTGTGAGATTCCATCTCACACCTGTCAGAATGGCTAAGATCAAAAGCTCAAATGACAGCACATGCTGGCGAGGGTGTGGAGAAAGGGGAACCCTACTCCATTGCTGGTGGGAGTGCAGGCTTGTGCAACCACTATGGAGGTCAGTCTGGCGATATCTTAGAAAACTTGGAATAGCTTTGCCCCAAGACCCAGCCATACCACTTCTGGGTATACACCCAAATGTCTCCTCACAGAATCATAAGGAAGTTTCCACATCTATGTTCATAGCAGCTTTATTTGTAATAGCTAGAAACTGGAAACAACCCAGATGTCCCTCAACCGAAGAGTGGGTTAAAAAACTGTGGTACATGTACACAATGGAATATTATTCAGCTATCAGGAACAATGAAATTATGCAATTTGCAGCCAAATGGATCGAACTAGAAAAGCTCATCCTGAGTGAGCTAACCCAGACTCAGAAGGATGCATATGGCATCTATTCACTTATAGTAGGATTTTAGCTATATAGTAGAGGATATCGATACTACAACCAACACACCAAAGGGAACATGGACATAGACTTTTTTATTTTTTTTCTATTTTTTATTCTTTTTTTATCTGATTGTCTGCTTTTTTGTTTGTTTGTTTTTTAGTTCTTTCTCCCAGGCAATGAGACACTTTTCACTGGTGGTACTGCCTTGTAGACCCCCAATGAATGAGGAGGCTCTTGGCCTTCAAAGGACCTTAACTGAGGTGAGGGAGGTGAGGGACTGTTATATAGGGACACCCCACTCCAGAGAAATGGGATGGAAGGGCTAGGGGGTAAAGAAAAAATGAAATGTGAAGTTTCGGCCTTTTGCTACTAATTGTCATAAACTGTTTAGGATAATTAAGAAATGCCAACTAATAGTCATGCAAGCCGGTCATTGTGTTAGTTTTGTTGTTGTTTTGAGACAGAGTTCCTTTGTGTATCCCTGGCTGTCCTGGATTCATTATGTAGAGCATGGTATCATTGAAATCATGGAAATCTGCCTCCCTCTGCCTCCAGAGTGCTGGGATTAAAGGAGTGCACCACCATGTCTGGCCAGTTCTATAATATTAAGTATTGTTTCCGAAATATGTAGGATGTCACAGGCCACAGGCATGGACATTATTTCTCTGATGTAAATAACAAACAAATAATGAAAATAAAGGAATGTAGAGAACAAAATTCTACTCTGATAGTAATTATGATGAACAGGCAAAGCATATTCCCACTATGAAAGCATTGATAGGAAAGCAGTGAGATCATGTGACATCAACGTCTTTCCATGAAGACAATGGAAAGAATTATGAGTGTGTTCACCTTAGATTTAGGAAAATAAAAACAAATAATTCTATTAAGCCTAGTGCTAATAAATATATAAGATACTGCTATGTAAATTGGTGTATTTTTATAATAGTATAATTACATAATTGCCTTCATTTGATAGATTGAGATTCCTTTTCATAATACTATCAAAATATTCTATCTGGATATTCAATAATGTTTTGTCATTCCTATTATCAAATGTCTACATAAAAGTAAGTAAAAATATTTTTGGATACATTTTATAATAATTTATACTGTTCATCCATCACTAGCTAATTTAGCGTATTATAAATATCTCTTGTTTGTTCAAACTAATATAGTTCATTATTAGCATATATAATATACTGAATAAATGAAGTTTATTTTTAAGATATCTTCATGTGATAGCAACATTTCATTTTAGGATAATCGATCAGGAAACAATATGGTAGCTTGAGAGAGAAATGTTCCCTATAGGCTTGTGTACTTGAAAACTAGGTACTCATTTGGTGGTGGTGATAGTTTATGGAACTTTCAGAAATTGTAGCTGTGCTGGATGAAGTATGTCACATGGGATGGTCCGCAATATTGGATAGACTTGCAATCCTCCCACTTTGCTCACCATTTCTTCTGTATGTGTTGAGACGTGATCTCTCGGCATCCCCTCTAGTTATATATTGCTATATTTTGTTTACCATTGTGGACTCTTCCTTTCAAATTATAGATCAAAATGACTTTTCCTTCTATAAGATGCTTTTACTTTTGATATCTTATTTTTAATGATTTATTTTTATTTTTAAGATTATCTCAGAAATCACTGAAGAAGGAGGGGCAGAAAGATTATTAGAACCAGAGTTGGCTGTGAGATTGTGTTTCCTAGTAATATCAAAATCTACACCCATAAAGTCAACATGGTTATGGTATTTTATTATAGCAAGGGAAAACAGAGATTCTTCTTAAAATTAATTAATTAATTAATTGCTTCAGGTTACATCTCCATCGTAGTGTCCTCTTTCTACCCCCCCCAGTCCCGCCCTCCCACTCTCTACCCTATCCCTTCCATCCCACTCCTTTGGAGTGGAGTGTCCCTACACAACAGTCTCCCGCCCCAGTTCAGCAGTCATATGAGGGCCAAGATCCTCCTCATACACTGGGGGCCTACAAGGCAGCACCACTAGGGACAAGTGTCTCACTAACAGGAGAGAAAGTCTATGTTCATGTTCCCTTTGGTGCATTTATTGTAGCATAGTTATCCTGTGCTATATGGCTAAAATCCTATTATAAATGAATAGATGCCATGCGCATCCTTCTGCGTCTGGGTTAGCTCACTCAGGATGAGCTTCTTTAGTTCCATCCATTTGGCTGCGAATTGCATGATTTCGTTGTTTCTGATAGCTGAGCAGAATTCTATTGTATAGATGTACCACAGTTTTTCAATCCATTCTTCGGTTGAGGGACATCTAGGTTGTTTCCAGTTTCTAGCTATTACAAATAAAGCTGCTATGAACATAGATGAGGAAACTTCCTTGTGATTTGGTGAGGAATCATTTGGATGTATACCCAGAAGTGGTATGATACAGACATTCTTATGGATTCCTGGTAAATATGTTTGTAGTTTTAAAACCAGTACATTTGGAGCAATTATTTTACCAGGTCTCAATATGTTTACACAGATAAGTATCTTTTCACCTGTAGTTTCTGACATCTTAATAGGGTAACTATTATATACAGATGGGATTATAACTAACTTTTTTTGTCACTATTTTCTAACACACTGCTAGAAACAAATTAAACAAATAAAGATTAAGTATCATTTCTATCCATTTTATTAAAGGAACTAGATACCCTTAGAAGAATGTTACAATACTAAGTCAAATAAAATTAGAAATATCCAACAATACTAAAATAGCACATTCAATTCCGTTACACACATTTGCTTTACAAATTGCATCTCAATATTCACCGTGAGGTGCTCGTATATTAGTTTGACGAATCATGTGTTGAATCATGTTGGTGCATGCATAGATTTCATATGTTGGCCTTGAATTTATAGTATATTAAGCCCTGCACACCTCCTTTTCATTTCTCTTTTGAATCTGGTGTGCTCAGTGACATGGAGCTTTCTGAGAATCTAGGCTGTTGGTCTGCATGCCTCAGCAGACTGACTGCATTGTCCCTGCTTTGTCACCACTGGTTTTATAAGTGTGATTATTTTCTGGGGTTGGTGAGATACTCATCATCACTTCAGGTTTATGCAGCATGTGCTATGGACAGAGCTCTCTCTCTTCCTGTGTTTAGTGATTTCAAATTTTCATGTGTTGGCATAAAGTATGGAACCCCTGGAAAATGGCAACAAACAGAACAATCCCCTGGCACTGGAATAGGTAGCTGTTACGTATGTCCAGCAAACACATCAGCCAATTCCTTTTGACTACATTGTCACAGACCTCCTGTATTCTAAAGTTACTCAACCTGTACAGAGACTAAAATGTTTCATTAGATTTTATCATCTACTCTAGATAAATTGCTACTCATCAGTAATTACCCCCCATTAAAATATTAAAGAAACGTAACTCATAGAGAAAAATGTGCAAAACAGAATTGTATCTTGATGATCAAAACCCAACTCCTCCTAAGAGATACACATACATAAGAATTCTGTGACCCTGATTAGCAGTTAATGGCATATGAAAGTTATACCACGATCAATTTTGAGCATACAGTTATCTTTCGATGAACATAAAATAACAGACTGATTTTTTTCTAGATGGTTTTCTCCTTAGTGTTTCTTTCTAGCAGTCATCAAAAAGAGATTTTGAATCCTAAACTTTGTTAGCTATCTTCATGTCATTATTAATATTTTAAACTGGAGTTTAAAATATGTAATGTCTTATTATCTTTATGTAAAAATCTGTAGAGAAAATAAATAGCATGCATTTAAAATTGTTTGTTGTCAAAAACTCTCATAATAGAAAAGAGTATATCACACATTTATACTTTATAAACTCTGCACAAAAGATCACACATTGCAAGACTCCTTAATTCAGACCACAGTATCACACTCTGAAGATTTATGACTCCACTTGGGACTTCTATTACTGGGTAGTCAGGATACATTCCATGGAAAAGGGAGCATGTATCTAAGTCATGACAGAGTTCTGACAGATTTTCTTCTAGAAAGAATGGGAAGATTGAGAGTAACCTTAAATCCCCTTAAGACTCCTTTGATGGGAGCCAGTGAAGCAAGTTTAAGGTAATGTCATTTTCTGGTGCTTTTTCAGTGCTATTGAAGACAAATTTCACCTTCTAAGGTGCAATATATCAGCATTTTACTGACATTGCAACAAATTGTGCCAAATAGAAACTTGTTGAAATTGCTTTCCCAAAACTAATTGTTTTTTTTTTTTTTTCTGATAGTTTGGGAGATAGATTAGCTGTAAATTCTCTTAGGGTAATTTAAGTTAGAACAAGAGTCCAAGTTTTCCTTGCTTTGAATACACACACACACACACACACACACACACACACACACACACATTTGCCTCTTTTTTTCCTCAACACTCACTCTACATATACCTAATTGCTAGTTATGAACCCAATTAGGAAATATGCTACTACGGATGTTTTGCTAAGTGTACGTGTGATTAAACTGCTTTCTAAATAATATTATTTTTTGCTACAGATTGATGCAACTGTAAACATTAAGTCAAAGAAATCTTTTAAGAGTGGGGAGCTTGTCAAAACAGAGACTTATAACTCATTAAAAGTAAAAGGATGCTAAGACCTAAATGATACTACTATATCTTCCACTCTGCCCCACTCCACCAAAAATATTATGGAAAAGAAAAACTTAAAGAATATAAGAGCCACAACATGAAGAGAAACATAAATGCAGACATTGTAGTCATGAAAACCTAGCTGCTGTGTCCATCCACTCAAAATACACACACACACACACACACACACACACACACACACAAACGAGGATTGAGAGGTAGAGGGAGAGAGAGTAATTGAGGAGAATAAAAACATAATGAATAAATTAAACGGTGCCAAAATTAATATAAAAGTATATAATAAAAATGTTTTGTGTTTTATTACTTTTGATATTCAAAATGAGGTTATCCTGACCATGAATACTAAAGTTCCAACTAAACTAATCAACCTTTCTCAGTTTCTCTAATAAATATAGCATTGTTTTTTTAACTAATCAGTTGAAATTTAAAGTGCCAATTAGTATAGCTATTTAAAGTTTTTTCAATATATAAAAGAAAAGTAAAATAATGTAATATCTTATAGTTTTTTATCTTCTGTAGACAAATAAAGAACAGGTTCTTACCATAGTCTTTATAGAATAGATTTGCAATATTCTATACACAATATTAATTAGGAAATATTGTGTCCTTATGCTTAATTCCTTTGACAATGATTGACATGCATCATTCACAAGCCAAGAAAGGGTACAGGCCTTATTTCCTTATTTTATTACTTTGCTTTCATGATGTAAACAGCAATTTACAAAGATTCAAAGCATTAAAGACTGAATATTTTAAATTATAATGTAGTTTATGAGACTGAAGAGGCACCTGAGGCTGTTTTGTTTTGTTTTCCTTGGAAAAAAAACTTTTTTGTTTGTTTGTTTTTTTATGCAGTACATTATGATCATGGTTCCCCTCATCCAACTCTTCCCAAATCTTATCCACCTCCCTTCCAATTCAACTTCATATCCTTTCTTTTTCACTTTAAACACAACATGGAATTAAAAGAAACAAGGGAAAAATTAGAAACATGCACACTCACACACATACACAGAAACAAACAAACAAAACCCATAAAAACATTTAGGAAATCATAATACACAAGCAAAAGATCAGTAAAAGGATGAAATGTCCAAACAATGCAGTGTGAGACAAAAAGTCTACAAAACTGCCATTGAGTTTGTTCTGTGTGGGCCTTCAACTACTAGGTATGGGACCTACCACTAGGTGTAGTATATACCCAATGAGACTTTGATGGAGAACTCACATACTTTGAGAGTTCATATGTGTGTCAATCTTGGTGTGGATTGCTCCACTGACTTGCTCCTCTGACTCTTATGATCTTTCATCCTGATGATATTTGTAAGGTAGCTGTTTATTCAGGTATGTGTTCATATATACTGAAGTTGTTTCAATTGTGTAGCAATATTATAGCCACCATGGAAAAGATATGCAGTTATACCCATAAATTTCACACACATGAATGCAACATAGAACACTGTGGTATATGAACTGAATCCAATTCCAGGATAATGATTACATCGCCTAGATTAGGTATCAGAAGAGGTAGTAACCTCAGAATGAATGAGCAACATCTCAATTGCTATTTAGGCTGAAATCTGCAATTGTGGCAGTTCCATTGGCCATTATTCAGCACTTTTCTCCATTCTATATTTTAGAGGCATACTGGAATAAAAACAGACAGGAAATTATGTGGATTTGTATTTAGTGTATAGTACTTTGAATTTATACAGTGCTTTGAATTATAGCAATTGTTTTAAATGAGGAAAATATGCAAAATAAATATTTAGAGTAATCACAAGAAGTGCCTCTGTTTGGAGATTGAATAAATATGGTTGACCTATTTAGGCATATTGTCATAGTTAATGTAGTCAAAGATGTATAAATATGTATGTGTATTTTCACAATAATTATGGAATACATTCAGAATTAAGGCATGTTTTAATAAAAAATACCTCTCAACAACACAGTACATCATCAGCTGTTCACACTGAATGATGTAAATAATTAATCTAATTTTTCTTCTGCTTCATTTTGTGTTCTATTAGTTTTCTTATTCAAACTTTCAAGTCACAAATCTAATTTAAAACCTCTTAACTGGTCTAATGCATAATGTGTTCTCTCTGAATTCAGTGTCTAGCAGTCAGCACAGAAGCTAGAATACTAATTTGCTTCAGAGTGTGCAAAACACTTTGATAATCAAATAATAAAATCCTAGATCCAGCATTTCTTAATGATATGACCAAATAAGTATAATGGCTTGAAAGGCAGGCAAAAGTTTAAAAATGGAGCAAAGAAGAATTAAATAATATAAATGTAAAAAGAAGAATAAAGTTAGGAAGAACAAAAGAGAGCACAATGACGGAGATTTAACTTGATGTAATAAACATTATAATAAAAAAGAACAATATATTAAATATCAAGGATATCTATTCAAAGTGAGTTGTAGGCAGGATGTAAGACTTTGGAATAATACCAATTTGATTTTATAAACTACTTATATGAAGTATAGTATAATAGAGAAATAGGGTATTTCAGAAAAATGAACTATGTACTACTGTGTGATAAAACCATTTTGTCATTTTTTTTTTTTTTAGTGTAGTGGAAGTTGTATTTGTGCTTCAGGATTTCTTACTTTCATTTATCATTTTGTTTCTTCTGGCTATATGTATCCAGGATGAACACATGATACACACATATGTACTCATTATTTATATTTATTATTTTGAAATTTTAAAGATGTTTGGAGTATTTTTGTCATTTCTTGTCATTTGCACATGCTTTCTGACTAAAATGATTGTTTTGTTATATACACTTAATTCCACATAATTCAAAATGAATAAAATATTATATAATAAAAAATAGGGTATGGCAGGTAAATTAACCTTGTACTGAATGATTAAACTTTTTTTTCATCTTTATTTTGTTTAAATGTAATGTAATTTGCCAAACCATAAAAAAAAGGTCCCTGGATGAAATGGCCAATTTCCAGGCAATGGTAGTGTGCTGTTGACTGAAATATACGCTGACATTTATGATAGCTTTATAATTCTTCCATTTGGTACTCTGAAGTGTCCCTACTTTGCTGAAGGCTTTCTCCTGGGAAAAGGCACTGAAATTTGCGGACTGAAAAAATAACAATCAATTTGAAGGGAAAACAACACCATCATAGAATACAATCTTGTTACTAATTTTTATGACAATGTGGGAGCCTATTTGAAAAGACTCTTACACACAGATTTAGAAAAGATAATATTACTAACATGAGTGCTTTGCATAGAGACTCAGACAGGAAAGCTTCTTGAACACAAGCTTTCCATATCCACCATAGATTTTCTTGTTCTCTGTATAACCTGCAAGAAGTTATTACTATAACTTTTCATACAGTGAATGGAGTAAATTATCTCTGGCTATATATTCATAATGTTTCAAGAGACGATTATTGTAAATATGGTGCAAGGGTTTTCACTAACTATCATAATCTTTGAGAAAATGTTAACTACTAATCTTTAAATCACTTCAGGAATCTTTACATTTCTAAATGATAATAATGTGTTCATTTTTAAACAGTTGCAATATAAAAATAAATTCTTACCACTACTGTATCCTATCAATGAATGATAAAGTGTCATGCACAAAGGATTCGAAATGTGTATAATATTCAAAGGACAGATTTACAGGAATGAGTGCAATGTTATTAAAATGAATATTTCAAACACATATGCATATATCCTGTGCACATTTATACACAAAAAAATTTAGTGTTCATACATCCTGCTATTAGCTAATCTACATTTGTAAAAATATCATTTATAAAATAAGGATTCAGTTTCTTTTGTATTAGTGTCTGATTTAAAAAATAATCTCAAAAGAACTCTTTAATATACATAATTATTTATTGAAAATTTCCTTTTGTAATGAAGATAAAGTGAAATACAGCAAATCCAACAGTGGGACACTAGATTGATATTTTTTTACTAAATAATGTGAATTAATGCCATTAACATTTTTTTTATTGAGAGACACTACTCTTTTCTTAGAGTCAGGAATTGGATTCATGTAGAATAGATGTCCCGTTAATCAGATTTAAAGACAGTTTAATTTAATTGTTAATTTCTTTAGTGAGTTCTAATTTCAAAACTGAATATTTGCTCTTATACTTCTGCAACATAGAATATTTTTATAAATAAAGTCTTTTTTTTCATTTATTTATTTCTTTAAGTTTCATCTCAATCATAGTCCCTTCCCTCCTCCCCCTCCTGGTCCCACTCTCCTACCCTCCTCCCTCTCCCCCTCCTATCTGCCTTTTTTTTTTTTAATTTAAGGTGTATCTTTTCCCCAAAACAGCTCCCCATTTTAGTGTAATAAAAGGCTCTTTTTCTTGTAGCAATAAACAGAATACAAATCAATAAGAATGATTAGGCCACAATTATGAAAATTATAAGGTATAACATATATTCCCAATGTCCAGCATACATATTTGGCAACTGTTATTAATATTCTATTATCTATTTCAATGAGTTTAAAGTTCTATATCTAACTCAGTTTCCATCATAACTTACATTGTCAACTTGAAAATATCTTCTTAGACATAAAACATCCTTTAAATTCCTAAACAACTTAAAATTTAACTGTGAGACTGTAACTATCTAGCCTTCAACTGAATCAGAGACCTGAGAAGGATAAATATATCTGATTATACAGGAAGTGCAGGCCAGTAATTCCAAAACTAAGAAATGACAGACAACTGGCTGCCTGGACAGTCCCCAATTTCTCTCAATACTTTAGAGCATCTATCTTCAGGCTTTTGGCCCAGTATCTCTGACAGATATTAGTTGTAAAGCAGGAATTATGAAGGACTTGCCTACTCTGTCTTGGCAGAGCCAGGCTGTCTACTTACCTGCTTCCAATTCAGCCTCTGACTACAAAATTCTTAGGACATTTAAATAGCTGAGCACAAAAGGACTGAATATCAAATGTTACTATTAACTTGCTTAACCATTTTTCCGTTCTTATTTGGGCCCTAAGCAGGGTTCCAAAATCCCAAATCAGCAGGAAGTGATTTTAAGAGAGCATTGTCACATTCCCAGAAGGTGAGGTGGGTGAATTCCCCCCACCTTTGATCACTTTATGGGTTATAGATATTTGTTGTTATTTAGGGGTATTGGTTACAACTGGTTAAATGGGCTTGTTAAATAGGTTTCAAGGTTAGACCCAGGTATTTCTCTCTTAAATAGGAATGATAAAGAAAAAAGGATAGATTATTGAATATGCTCTTATATCTTTGTATATTGATACAAAATTAGTATTATATTTGGCTACATCGTATTGATCTTTATACTGATACAAAATTAAGGTTAAGTGTTCTTAAGGTATTTTACATAAGTAATGCTTAAAAATGTAATGTGAATTTTTTGTCCTTTAATAGCAACCATCACAAACTGTTTAGGATAATTAAGAAATGCAAACTAATGGTCATTCAAACATATCATAAAGTCTGATTTTAACTTATCAAACGTTTTTTTCTTCTGTTGAACATGGTTTAAAGGAAAAATGAAGTAATTCACATTCAGATTGCAAATATTTAAATGCAGTTGACATTGCTTATACTTGAATTTTTGAAATAATATATTTTTACTTAAAAATTATTTATTATTATCTGAATATGATTATAGGGATCAAAAAACTTTGTTGTCAGTTTTTGATATTCCTCTTTATATGAGTTCTAGAGATCAAACCCAGGATCCTAAGTCTGAACAATACATCAGTATCTTTAAGTGTTGAGATAAATCATTGACTTATGATTCTTTATTTTAAGTATAATTAATCTGAAAGTAGTAGTAAGATTTTTTTCACTGATTAGTTTGTAGATTTAAAGATGAGTCATTTTATAGTTGTAAGACTGGGGTTAAAATGCACATTATTATGTAGTGAAAATAATTGGTATGAAGTTATGATTATTTCATATATATTTTGGGGTGTTAGTGTTACAATTTTAATATTTATTTGTTTAACTAGATATTTATGATATTCTCTAAAATTTCATAAGATATATATATTTTGATTAGATACTGGATAGAAAATATTCATATAATTTGACTTATCTACATGTGATTTGAGAAGAGGCAAAATGTGTTTAATGAAGTAGAAAACTGGTAATATTTAGGATATGCAATCCTGAATATTGGAGTCATGGATATGAAAAACAAAAACTGTTGGGAATATGCTGAAAGAAAAAATTACTTATGTTTTCATTAGGGAAATAATTTATGTAAAACACATTTTACTAAACTCAAAAAAAGACATTCAAAACAGGTGGATTTTATTCTATGTAAAATATAATTTAGTAAAGTGCATTTATAAAAGTATATACATAAGGATCTATAGAAGTTTGACATAGCTTAAGTGCTTTTGGGAAATAGGGTGTTACTTTGGAAGAGCACATGGTACCTATAGTCACATTTAAGGGTGTTCAAGTAAGTTTGTTTGTTTAGTTATCATAGATTATATCCAAACTGCAGTTTCCTCTTCCTCTTCTATCCCCAGTCCCTCCTGTTATGTTCTCCATCCTCAGACCCACTCCTCCTCTATTTCCCTTAAAAAAAAAAAAAGAGCAGGCCATCCAGGGACATCATCCTAACACGGCATAACAGGTTGCAGTAAGATTAAGCACATTCCTTCATATCAAGGTTGGCAGAAGCAACCCAGTAGGAGGAAAAGTGTCTCAAAAGCAGATGAAACAGTCAGAGACTCTCCTGTTCTCCCTGTTAGGAGTCCCACAAGAACATCGAGCTACTCAACCCTAACATATATGCAGAGGGTCTAGGTGAATTTTCAAATTCCATCATCTCTGTGACCCTGCATTAAGTCATCTAAAAAGTGAGAACTGGAGGAATGTCTCAGGTTGACTGTGAATGGTTATTCCAGGAAGAAGTATTCTGAGGTACTAGACGAATCTCCCTTGCTTGATATGTGAAAAAGGGGTAAGGGAGTTGTAGGGCAAAGGTGTGAGTTGTGAGTTTTTATTATGGCCACTAATCAATCTAACAATTATATTTTTAATAGAGACCTGTGTTGCAAATTATGCTTCATTTTAAGTTATATGCTAAATATTCACAAAATTAAAGCCCCAAATCAGCTCAATCTTAGTGTGATCAGCTCTATCTTGACAGGATTAACAGTGGCTGAGGAGGAATTGAATTTCTAAGAAACTCCAAATCATTTCCTGACAAATACTTTATTTATAAATAACAAAACTATTGTGTTAATCAGCTAGAACTTTAAAAAACTCCATGTTTTATGTCTTAAACTTATAAATAAGAGATTTTTCTTTTAAAAAAATCTACTTTTCAAATATGAAATTACGAGGGCTACAAAAATACAAGCAAATAGGCCTCAAAACGTAGATGAGACTATAATACAGAGGTCATTAAAATCTGAAATAGCTTCAGTCTTCAACATTTGAATAAAGTTTAGAAAGTCATTTAAGTGTTTCATATAAATTGCATAGGTTTAGGTTTTCATTTTCTTAGGCTATCCCATTGTCCAATAAAAATCATCTCTGTGACCTATCTCGCATCATTAACTGACATCTAAATTCATCTGCTGGTGCTGTAATAAGTAGCCTAGGGAAAGGCTGTATGAGAGTGTCTGGCATGGTAAGTCAGCCTCTAAACACAGAGAACTAATGCGTTCATACTTCCTTAGAGAATAAATTCTTTAAGAGAAACAAATAAGTTTAAAAGGAGTAATGAAAACTGCATTGGGGAAGGAAATATGCTGTAAAGGGTTTTAACAATTTTACTATGAAACCTTCTTTTATCTATATCTATTTTTCTTATTACATGCTTCCTGGTGATATAAAATAAAGAACACTTATTCATATATAACACATTATCTGTGAATATAAGCAGCTAAACAAGTGCAAGGAATCTCGAAAAATAGTCATGACATTCTAAAATCACCACAATGGAAAGAATCTTCTGGCACAATGGAGACTCACTGGAGGAAACCTAATGTTTCTTAACACTTCCAACTGACTTAGTTATGTTTTTTCCCAGATGACCTCTTTCACACATCATTAAACCTGCAAAAAAAAAAAAATACCCTGTCTCAAAGTGCTTCACAATGTTGATAATTAGACAATTTCACAATCTAATTTAAAAATTTACTTATACTAAAGTTCTTTTCCTTGTGGTGTGTTGTGCTGTTTTTATAGGAATGATAGTCATATGGCTTCAACATTCCAATTGAGAGAAGAAGATATGTTCAAAGTAGACAGTACTCAAGTTTTCATTTTAGTAGCCCATCTACAAAGGATAAAAATGTTGTTCAGTGTTACGAAACATCAGTGAAATCAACTTCATTATTAGCGTAAAGAAGTAAAATTTAAATTTGAACTTTATTTTATATTTTGTGCAGAAGAATATCTTCATTTGAGAGATAATTCTCATTTCTACCATGGATATAAAATATACTAAGTTACTGTGATTCAAACATTTTAGGCAGGGTCCAGGAAGGTTTTTCTCTATGGATGTAAAAGAAAAATGTCAAACTTGAATCACATTTCTTTGATTATATACTGTAATTAGAAATAAATAATCATACATATTTTATAATAATATTAATTTACATATTATAACTTTGGTAAATTATAATGAAAACTATAGATCAATGTACATTGATCTATATTGCAAGAACAGCATAAAGGTAAAATATGTTTAAAAATTTATAAAAATAATAATAAATTATAATTAAAAATATAATTTATATAATTGTGACAATTCACATAAAACATTACTTCTTAGTTTATAATAATTGATTTGGATAAGAATAAATCCACATAGAATATCATAAAAAATTAAAGTAAGGAGATTAGACCACTAAATTTGACCTGGTAACACACATGAAATTGTAGAACTGAAAGGAATGCTATGTAACAACTAAGGCAATTTAAAAATTTATTTATTTTTATTTTAGATACATTGGTGTTTTGAGTATGTATGTTTGTATGAGGGTGTCAGATCCTCTCGAGCAGGAATTATAGATAGTTGTGAACTGCCATGTGGGTGATGGGAACCCTATCAGGGTCCTCTGGAAGAGTAATCAGTGCTCTTAAACTCTGAGCCATCACTCCAACCCCAACTATGGCAATTTATACAGGTCATGGCATTGATTAAAATAAAGTGTGATGTATTTTATTACTATATGTTATATGCATTAATATTAATTGAGATGTTAACATAGGGATAGGTGAAGTAGAGGTATGTAGGGGTTAGATAAATTAGATTTAGAAAATATATAGGAGTTTCTGATACTGTCTCTTAATTCGGGGCATGAAGAGCATTATCAGCATGAAGTCAGGAAAAACAGGAAAGACTTAATAGACTGAAAAACAAGGTTGAAGTCAGGAAAAACAGGAAAGACTCAATAGAATTGAAGAAACAAAGTATCTGGCCTGACATTGTTTTCAGCTGCTAAGTGGGCAGAGCCCAAATTAAGCTGAAACAGAGTTCCTCCTATTTAAGGACAGTGCATGGAGCCCAGAAAAAGAAGAGGCCCCTGATGCTAGAGAGCTCCAAGAGTCCTGCTGAAAAAAGGGCTGGCCATTGATGGCCAGCTCTCTCCCTGAAGCAGAAAGAAGCCAGTGAGCAAAGAAAGCCTGAGCAAGACACCAAAAGGCCAAGGACTGGACCCTGTGGCTCAGCTTTTGCCTGGAGGGGTTTGATCTGTCCCGATCAGTGGCCTAGGGGAAACTGTGCCTGGCTTTAAGGACTGAGGCAGAGCAGCTGAGTTCCTGATTCAAAAGAAATAAGTTGGCCTGCAGACAGCTGGGTCTCCCACAGAGAAGAAAGCATGAAGCCTTATTTAAGGTGAGACTGCAATAACCAACTTACCCTGACGAACCTGCATCTGAGAGATCCAGAAAAAGGACTGCTAAGTGCATTAAAGAATCTACAACAAAGACTGTGTTCCTGACGACTGAGGACCTGCCCCAGAGACTGTATCATTCTAAAAGGTTATGCAAGTAGTTGTTATAATTATTAATAGGTTTAGTGGATAGGTTAAAGGGGTTGTAGGAATTTATAGGATTAATAGTTAAGAAATTGTTGGTGTTTGTTATAAGTGAATTTAGTAATAAATAAATAAGTGTTAAATAATAATTAAAAACTTCAGTTACAGAGATATATTGACTTCTATAGTATTAAAACTTTTCTGTTTATAGGTTGAAATAAAAACTACTAAAAAGTTAAAAATAATGCCCTTATGTATATTTTAATAAAAATCTATTCAATTCTTCCAGAAATTAAGTTTTCTTCATATTAATATCAGAGACACATACACAGGGTTACTGTTGTTTCATTAGTCTTAATTACTTAAGTTTTTTATTATTTATTATTTATGCTAATACATTTGTTTCTTTCGACTATAATTATAAGTATACCTATGAACCAATAAAATCTGAGCTTACAGATCTAGAGTTTTACATAGGTAATAAAAATTTGTCAGATGAAATTCTACAAATAGATATCAGGTGAGACAGGTTGTGAATATCTTCTAAATATAAACATGCAGATTGAATTGGCCAGGCTTGGCAGACCAGACCCATGTGCCATTCCAGCATGTTTCTTTATTACATGCTCTTCTTTAGGAGATAGATGAATAGAAATACATATAATTAACTGCTTGTAGGCCTATAAGAAACATAAAAGGCAAAAGAAAAGAAGATGATGTATTGTTCAGTTAAGATTTACTTTAAAAAATTTACTCCTGTAAACTGCTTTCAAAAATAAACATCAACAAATAGAAATACTTCTCAAATTATTTTTGACTGATGTCTTTGGTGCATACTTGATGTCTATAATTATCTTCCTTGATTTAGTAATTCTTATTTAAAGTAGATTGAATTCTGTTTAATATACTAAATACTGACTACCAAGGCTCTTTTGCAGCCAAGACAGTGAAATGGAAGTTGGAACTCGGTGCATCTCACAAGGACTCAGAAGTCAAGAGTGAAGACACAGAATAACCACACACAGTTTTCTCAATGAAGACATGTATTTACATGATGTGGTATGCTCTTTCAAGAAGAACTATAAGGACAGTTAAAGAAGTTTATTGCATAAAAAATAAATCTTTTGTTGTGAGTTTGTTTTCTTATTGGACTTTGTAAACAATGGGAGGGAAGTAAATAGATGTGATTGAAAACTATAGAAAAAATTATAAACTGGAAAAGTTTCTTCTTGTATAGTGAAATTTACATACTCACCAGACTATCCAGTTTGGCCTTTCATCTCACCTGATGATTAGTTTTGAAGCCTAAGAAGTCACAACAATTAGAAGCATTAAATGAAATTTTTAACTTAGCATTTTTCTTCTTCTATTATGAAACTGATTTTTCATATATGTTTATATTATGTATATGAATCTGCAAATGATAAAAACGTTTCTTAATATTCATATCTTTCAAGGTAGTGATGATTCAAATGCTGACTATGTGAACTTGTCAGCTTTCCAGAATGCTTTTTAAAATGAACAACACATTTCAGATCATTATAGAAGAGATTTTAGGTTGATAGCATGATATTTTATCTTTCAAATGGAGAAAATGCCCAAGAGTAAGCAATTTTCAAAATATATAGCCCAACAAAGATAGGAACATATGAAAGGATTGTTACACTAAAGTATGATGAATAGTTACTAGTTTTTCTGATTAATGGACTGTTCTGAAAGATGCACGTCTGGGAGCAGTGAGTTTAAAATTAAATGCAAGGAATTCCTGAGTTCTAATTTTACGTTTTCAAAGAGTAGTGCTCTATAATTTATGTAAACTTTGATGGTTTTTAAAAGCAGCATTTAAAATGAACACTGTCAATTTCACAAGATAATAGCGAATGTTCTGCAACCTCATTATCTCATAGATACAACTGAAGAGGGAAAATTAAATCATCAATGGATTTGGCATCTAAGAAGTGTAGAATTTACAATAGTTGTGTGTGTGTGTATATATATATATTTAAGAAATTTAGCTGGTCTTGGTGGTACACTGTTGTATTCCCAGCTACTTTAAGCTCCTTGGGAGTCTAAGAAAGGATGGACTGGAAGTACTGGGAGTTATGAACAATCTGACCAATTTAGTCAGGCACCAGATCAAAATGACAAAACATTAAATTAAATGATTATACAGTCTTTGATATAGAAGTACATGTACACATATGTTGTTGAGATCCAGGCCCAGGACTCTTGGAGGTGGGTGTGAGCTATCTCAGAGTCAACCACAAAGAGTCTGGTAAGTGGCCAAAGCAGACTCATTTATTCCTGGAGGGAATTAATTTAATTTTTGTTGCTGAGATGCATTTCTTATATGCAGCAGAATGATGGATCCTGTTTTTGAACCCATTCTGTTATCCTGTGCTTTTATATTGAGAAATTGAGTCCATTGATGTTGATAGATATTCGTGACCAATGACTATTACTTTCTTTGGTTGTGGGAGAGAGAGAGAGAGAGAGAGAGAGAGAGAGAGAGAGAGAGAGAGTGTGTGTGTTTACATTCTTTTTATTTGGGGGTTATGTATTTCCTGTGCTTTCCTGGGTGTAGTTATTCTCCTTGGGTTAGAGTTTTCCTTCTATTGCCTTCTATATTATTTTCATTGTTTTGATTATTATGTGGTGGGAGGAATTTATTTTTTGATCCAATCTATTTGGCTGTAGATTTCCAAATTTGTTCTCAAAAAATTGAAAAAAGCACAGTATTTTCTGAAATGTATTCAATTCCAGAAAAAGTAGTTTTAACAACACCAAGTTTCTCATTAGTTTCATAATAGAAAATGTTTCTAAGTTCAGTACAATCCTAAATTATTTTCAAGGCTAATGTTTGATATTACCAAATTGAAATCAGGTTTGTTTCCTAACAACACATAATAATCTTTGGACGCTGAAGGGAAAAAATCAGAAAAATTAAGCACAATACATTGAAAAAGCCAATATATTTTATCATGATTTAGGAATTTTAAATAATTTTTGAAATCTACAGGTACTGAACTTATATACTTTTCATTCCGTTTTCTGTTTTTGTTTATTTCTGCTCAGGACCCTTCCTACACTTACAGAGTCTAACAATGAAGCACCACATTCTGCCATTAGTTGCTCTTCCTACCTCACTCAATGCAATTAAGATAATCTTGGACAATCACTCACGCCAAAAAGCTAAGCTCTCAGGGTCAGTTGATTCTCCTCATGTCAAGTTGACAGTTATCATATTGATTAAAATATTTTTGATGCTTTCTCTTTTAGTGTGCTGTGAATGTCAAATTTCCTTTGATCAATAATCAAATCTCACATGTTTCATAAGGAAATAATCTAGATGAACAAAATGATAAAAAAGGTAGCAGAAGTTCATATAAACTATAGATTTTTATTTTAAGGTATAGATCTATTATACACATGATTACCACTAAAATTTAGTAACTTTAATTTTTTCTTAGAAAACATCTTAAATAAATAACTAATTTTATAAAGAGATGATTGACTCAGAATACATTTGAGTTGTGAACAACTAATATTGATGACCTCTGAGTTAGAATACATAATAAAAAAAAGGATTATCTAAAAATCTTTGGGATTGGAAGTGTTTGGAATTTCAAAATTTGAAATGTTTTTATATAAATAATGATATACTTTGGAATCTGTGTCTAAATCTTAAAAAACATTATGATTATAACTTTGAATGAGTTCATCTGTTTTGACTGACACTTACCATATTAAATCATAAGTAGTAAAATGTCAGTACTCCACAATTTATAGCGTATATTGTCCCAAACTAAGGTAGTTTTTTTTAGCATTTATTTATTTATTTAGTTAGTTTTTTTTTAACATTTATTTATTTCTTCAAGTTACATCATAATCATAGTTTCCTCCCATCTCCCCCCTCCTGGTCCCACTCTTCCACCTTCTTCACCCTCACCTTCCTATCTGCTTTTTTTTTTTTTTTTTTAATTTAAGATGGATCTTGGCCCTCATATGACTGCCGAAATGGGATGGGGGACTGTTATGTAGGGACACTCCACTCTAGAGGAGGGTGATGGAAGGGATAGGGGGTAGAGGGTGGGAGGGAGGGACTGGGAGGGGTGGAAAGACGGCACTGTGGAGGAGATGTAACCTGAAGTAATAAATAAATATTTTTTTTTTAAAAGGAGCTATTGGGGGGAAAAAGATATACCTTAAATTAAACTAAGGTAGTTTTAGGTCGAAGAATATTCAGACACTTCTGGGTGACCTAAATTGGCATATAAAGTGCTAATAAAACCAAAGAACTGTATAAGGCAAAGACTGACACCTGTGTCCTTTGACCACACATTCTATGGCATGAACATGCTTACATATACTCATTAATATGCATACACAATCACAGTACACATACATGTTATATAAACAAAGATTTAATTTGAAACAAATTTTTTCTTGGTAGCTCTTGCCATTTTGGAATCTGTTTTTGCTCTGAAGCGCAAATTGACTCTTAAATTCCAATATTTCTGCCAAAGTCTACCAAGAATTAAGACTGTATGCATGGACACTGATTCAAATCTTATTTGTTAATGAAATAAACTCAGTTAAAATAATATGTTTTTTAGCAGCAAATTATAATTGTACACTTTATGTGGTAAGATGTAATATTTTGTTATATAGTTATAACAAGTGTGATATTATATATGTATATCTTATAATACAGATTTGTTAAACAAAGCACCTCTAACCATATCTCTGATATCTAATATGTATAACATCTTTGGCCACCTACATTTATATGCACATAGTTCCACACAACTGTATGATGATAATTAAATATATTTAAAAAAATAAATTCACAAAATATGATAATTTTGGTGATATTCCAAGTTTCCAACTAGTCTCATATTTCTTGACCTATGGCTGAAATAATGTACATTCTTTTATTCTAATTTTAACTAATAATATTATCTCTACAAATTATGTTTGTTTATAATAAATCATAACATGATATATTTTATATGTTGTATGTATATCATATATGATATAATACATATATATTCAAATCAATCATTCCATCTATCATCCATTTATCTGTGTATTATCTATCAATCTATTATCTATATATCTAACCTCTGCTTATCTGTTATCTACCTGTATGTAGGTATAAATATATATTACATATGTCCATAAAGGCTACAGAGGTTCAAGGGGGGCCCAAAATTCAGAGTCTGGAGAGCTGTTAAGAATGAACACAAAATTCTCAGTGTTAAAAGGTTAGTGATTTTTCTCAAGGTATACTGGAAATGTAGCTATAGAGTCAGGCTATTGATAGTTCCCAAGTTTGCAATGGTGTGGAGAAATGAGATGTGGCACACGAAGACAGTAGAAACAAAGGACAAAACTAGGTACAGATGAAAAATAGTCAGGTTAATGGATGGCAGTCCCAGATGGACAAATTAGTTGACAGATAGATAATCAATTTAATAGGCTGTATCAATAGTAAGGACCAAGTTAATTAAAACTCCTGGGTTTAATCTGAATGTTTTCTTCTTGTCAATCTCTTGGTTTACAAATGAGATGGTCAGATGGCTACTGGGACTGTCATTATTGGAGTGTTTGGTGTCCTTTCATTCAGGGGTCAAAGTAAGAAGAAAACCCCCTTTTTTTTTTCTTATTGTGCTACTCTTCGTACCTTCTCTGCTATGATGTTACTATAATGATTTTCATGTGCTCATATATTCCTATATCTACAATTTAATCTGACAATGTGTAGTGATATAGACATTTTAGTTTGAGGAAAAACCTATTTATCCTATTGTGTATTGTGAGGGTAGTGCTGGACATACAGTTTTGTGCAAATATCCACTCAGGTATAGTCATTCTCCATCCTCAAGATATGGTCAATTTGTACATAGAAATTATATCAATAATTTCACATCAAAATTCCCTTCCTGGAAAAGGTACAGCATGAAAAACCACTGACAAAATAGGAAGTATTTTAGGATGATGTGTATTTTGAAATAAACATTGCTCAAAATAATATTTTAATAAGGAATATATGTATACATATATATATCACAGACAAAAGTCTTGATTTCACATAAAAGCACAACTTTCTGAATAGTCAAAGAAATCTGAGACTAGAACAATAATGCATATAATACACTAAAGATAGAAATGCTCTGGGCTCAGTCCAAGCCATGTATTTGTAAATCTTGGGTATGGCTCTCATCTCATCCCCTCATCTGAGGAAATAAAAACATTTATACAGCATAAAATGGTTATTCCTATGGTCTGTCCTTGTTTCTCTATCTGGAAGCTATAGGCATTTGTTTATATTATTGCAAGAAAAGAAATAAAACTGACATAAGAAAAAATAACCTTTAAAGAATAGAGACTTAGAATTAGGACTGAAAAGTATAAAATGACCAGAAAATTATAGGTAAATACACTTCTTGCCTAGTTCTAAAACTATTCTGCAATTGAGAAGATTGGAGAATTCCTCTATTCTGAGATTTGGGGAAAAGCTATACAAAGTATGCCTAAAGTATTTATAGGCTCACAAATCATACATTTTTTTCTTTTGTTAATAATTTATTTTTTATTTCTTCAAGTTACATCTCAATCACAATCCCCTCCCTACTCCCCCCTCCTGTCCCACCCTTTGACCCTCTTCCCCCTCAACGCCCCCATCCTCTACCCATTTTTTTTTAGTTTAAGGTATATCTTTTTCCCCCCAACAGCTCCCCCTTTCAGTCCAACAAATGGTTCTTTCTCTTATAACAATAAATATAATACAAAGCAACAGAAATAAATAGGCCACAATTATGAGAGTTATATGGCTTAGCATACATTCCCAATGTCCAGTCCATATGTATTTGGCACTTGACTTTAACATTCTACTATCTAACCATCTCCATGAGTTTAAAGTTCTATATCTAACTCAGCTTTCAATACTATCTTGCCTCACAATTTTAAAAACATCTTCTTAGATCCAGAACACCCTCTTGATTCCTAAACAACTCAAAATTTAACTATGAGACTTTAGCTATCTATTCTTCAACCACCTCCGAGACCTGAGAAGGATAAATATATCTGATTTTTTTAAATGCTTATTACTTCAAGTTACATATCCTTCACAGTCCCTTCTACCCACCGTTCCCGGCCCCACCCTCCCACCTATCCTACTCCTCCAGTGTGGGGTGCCCCTACATATCAGCTCCTCTCAGGCCAACAGTCATATCAGGGCAAAGAGCTTCCTCTTGCACTGGGGGCCTACATGGTAAATCCATTAGGGCAAAGTGTCCCACTAACAGGTAACAAGGACTATGTTCCTGTTCCTTTTTGTGTGTTGGTTGTAGGATAGTAATCCTGTACTACATGGCTAAAATCCAATTATAAGTGAGTAGATACCATGTGCATCTTTCTAAGTCTGGGTTAGCTCACTCAGGATGAGCTTCTAGTGCCATCCATTTGGCTGTAAATTGCGTGATTTCCTTGTTTCTGATAGCTGAGTAGTATTCCATTGTGCAATAGGTCCACAGGGTTGTTTTTCTTTTTTAATCCATTCTTTGGTTGGGGGACCTCTGGGTTGTTTCCAGTTTCTAGCTATTACAAATAAGGCTGCTACAAACATAGATGGGGAGAAAGAAATTAGGGAAACATATCCTTCATAATAGCCACAGATAATATCAAATACCTGGAGTTAACTCTAATCACACAAGTGAAAAATCTGTATGACAAAAACTTAAAGTCCTTGAAGAAAGAAATTGAAGAAACATCAGAAGATGGAAAGATCTCCCATGCTCATGGATAGGTGGGATCAACATAATAAAAATGGCCATCCTACCAAAAGCAATATACAGATTCAATGCAATTCCTATCCAAATACCAATACAATTCTTTACAGACCTTGAAAGAACAATTCTCAACTTCATATGGAGTAACAAGAAACCCAGAATAGTTAAATCAATCCTGTAAAAAACAAAACAAAAAAGCAAAGAAGCAAAAACAAAACCAAAACAAAACCCAAAAAACAACAACAACAACAAAAAAACCCATCTGGATGTATCATCATCCCAGATTTCAAGCTGTAGTACAGAGCAATAGTAACAAAACCAGCATGACACTGGTATAGAAACAGACCAGTGGATCAATGGAATCGAACTGAAGATCCAGGAATGAACCCACACACCTATGGTCACTTAATTTTTGACAAAATTATTTTAAAACAAGTTTTGAATGATGCAGTCATAGGAGTCAAAGGGGGATCTTCTAAGAGCTAAATCTTAAAGAACCTCAGCAATATCAATATTAATAATGCCTTGCTGACACAATTCAGTTATTCAAAACAGAAAAAAAGCAGAAAATAACCTATGAAAAAAGGTTTTTAAAGATATGGATAGTTCTGTTGTAGCCTATTTCATGAAACTTTCTTGTTTGCTCCTTATTTCAAGTTTTGTAGTGTTTGAACCCACAACAAACAAGCACTAGATGACATTAACTTAAATTTTGTTCCATTTATTAAAAATAAAGTACAAGGAAGAACTCAATTTTCTAAAGAAAAATTGACGAGTTATAGGTGAATTAAAGACTTCTGTGATTCTGTATATAATTAGTGGTAACGTATTTATAGCAAGTGGGTAGAGGAATTTTATATATTTTTAATGTTAAGTATTTGTTGTATATTTTATGTATTTTCATACTAATCAATTTTTGTCATAATTTCAAACAATAGTAAGATTTTAATTTTGAGATTATAATATAATCATATGATTACAACTTTTCCTTTCGTTCTTTCAAAGCATTCCATTCATTCCTACATCCCTTTTTGTTCTCTTTCATATTCAGGGCCTCTTTCTTCATTAATTAATTAATTAATTACTTAGGGACAATCATTTGGTATTGGATAAATAATCGGTGTGCTCTATCCTGGAGGAGAGTATTTTGCTGACTCTCAGCATTTCATAGTTGCCTATAGTTCTTTAACAAGCTGAAATTGTACTATATGAAGACAGTTTAAATAACATTCAGAAAACTGAAAATGTAGTGTTTAACATTAATCTTAAATATTCCAACATGTAGGATATCTCCCTGGACCTGTGAATCACCCAATGCCTCCACATTCCGACCCTGCTTCAGTCCCTTCTATGACTTCCTTCTGGAATGGACTGTAACCTGGAAGTTCAAGCTAAATGAGCCCTCTCCTTGGTGTAGTGCTTTGAGTAAAAATGGCCCCCACAGAGTCATGTATTTGAATACTTGGCCATAGAGAGTGGAACTATTAGAAGTTGTGGGCTTGTAGGAGTAGACTTGGCCTTGTTGGAGGAACTATGTCACTGTGGAAGTGTGGTATTGTTCAAATATGCTCCACCTATGCTCAGCGTACCACACCATCCCTTTCTGCTGCCTGTAGGTCAAGATGTTGAACTCTCAGCTCCTTCTTATCACCATGTCTGCCTGCTTGCCCTCATGCTTCTCTTCATGACAATAATGTTCTAAACCTCTGAAACTGTAAGCAGCTGCAATTAAATGTTTTTCTTTATAAGACCTGCTGTGGTCATGGTGTCTCTTCACAGCAATAAAGTCCAAACTTAACAAAATTGGTTATGAATATGTGTATTTGTGTGTGTTTGTGTGTGTGTGTGTGTGTGTGTGTGTGTGTTTACTTCATCTCACTTCTATGCATATGGTTCCAGCACTGACCACTTTATCACACATAAAATATTAAGGAACTCATACCTGGGAAGGAGTAGTTGTGTTCTCAGCATTAATTAGTTGCCTATATTTCTTTGTTTATGTGAAGGACTCCATAAATTTATCCCTTACATTTGTATTGTTGTTATATTTCACTAGGTTTTGTTTTAGGCAGTCATTTTGTTGAAAACTTGACTTGTCATTTCTAAAAGACACAATCTCACAGCAGCTGTTGCTGTTAATGTCTTCCTGCCCCTTCTTCTGTTATGTTCCTTAGGTATCACTCCCATTGGTAATATCAGGGACACAACAAAAACATAAGTATAATTACTCATTATGTGATTATTTACTAAACAAATATTCATTAATGTTATATCTTTATGTGTTATCAGTAAAAGTTATGACTTAAGAGTGAGTGAGTGAATTGTCATAAAATCATACTTTCTGTGGGACTGAATTTTTAACATATTTAATTTTAATAGCTTAGTACCAAATGTTCAAGGGTATATAACTTAACAAAATTTATACTTTGTATATCTCACCAACATTACCTCTCTATGTTTTATTTCACCTAAAAAAAAGTGACATTCTTATTTATCATCTCTTCATTGGCTCATATGTAAATAAACATAGAGAATAACTTTATACTGCACACTAGAATAACAAAGGATCATTCTACTTAAAATCAAAGTATTAAATAAATATATTTAAAAACTTTGTCTTTTTAAGTACAATTTTGTCCCTTTTCAATCTCTGCTTCTAGAACTTGCATTTTTAAAGTAAGAGGCAAGAAATCATGATGTAGAGTATAGAAAATGAAAAGATTAGTTATGGCCATGCACAGGCCTTTAAATTCAGCACTGTTGTGGATAGAGACAGAGAATTTCTGGGGCTTACTGGCTACCAACATAAATAGAGTTTCAAGGAAAGACTCTGTCTCAAAGAGTAATAGAGCAAGGTACTGTATATTGTCCTCTGACTTCCAGTATCTACACATATGTACACATATATTGCATGAATAAGAATGTACCTCATATATTTAAGCCTGGACTTTCTCTCTCTCTCTCTCTCTCTCTCTCTCTCTCTCTCTCTCTCTCTCT